>CAJDSM010018736.1:40311-58104 GCA_903981925.1 Ostrea lurida
AAGGAAATAAAGTAGTTTCCAAAAGATTATCGAAAAAAATCCACAATGCAAGAGACCGGACCGTTACAGTCACTAAAAAAATACACTGTACGAGGAATGGCGATTAGTCTACGAGAATAGAATAATACTTTATTATACATGTAAGGGGTTTTGGAATAGAACAGGTTGAAGATCAATTTGAACCCCTCAGTCTAATTACGGAAAGAGCGAACAATTCGACGACGAAACTGTTATCACCAATAATAGGGATGGAGACCATGGCTCTAACGCCGGAGTGACAAAAACGGTGTTACTCTGTGAGATAAGCACATTCTACGGAGAGATCGAGTAATTCCTGATAAGAAGATTGAGTAATATATATTGAGATGGTTACTTATGATACCCTAATAAGTAGTTGACTTGTTACTTAATCAATTCTTAGCTGTAATGTAAGCGTAACTGTAACTGAAGAAAAAAAAATAAAGATGCGACTGAATTGTGGCAATATTTTCTGATAGCACGAGACATGTAATAATATGAGATGGGGGGTCAAGGGGGTACCACATGGCTGTGTTATAACTTGAGGAACCCGAGGGAAAAGTAAGGGTCCAGCAGGAGAATAATTAGGCTTAATTAATCAATAGGGGTCATACAAACATATGAGACTTAGATTCTCCTCACGAGTGAACTACATTATTCGATACATATAGAGCATTAATCTAACCGTCGACAGCTATATATCAGTGCAGATGTAAGGCCAGAGCAGGATATATATTTTTCTAAATTTCTTCATTCCTTTGGTCGTAATATAATGTATATCATGAAGAGTAGGATTAACGTCTCGTTTCTGGTTGTAGATTGGTATACATCATAACCTATAATATCCTTGCAATTCACACAGAAGTTACATAGAAATAAGTCATTGTGAAGCGGAAATCAGTATATTTTAATTTATAGGGTTCTTACTACACCCAATATCTAATCAGCACTCACACAGATTTAGTTTACACAAAAATATTTACTTACTACACAAAGTGAAATACTATTATCTTAAACCCATTTGCACACATAACCGAGTATGCATTAAAACTATTATTTGATAGAAATCAATATACTTAATTTATTAAAACCCTCGAAAGTTTTACTAAGAAAGTCCTATAACATAAACAGTTACCTCATTTACATAAATCAATAGATAAATATTGAATAATTTTTTTCAGATGCATTACTTTTGAACAGATGCGGCGGTGGTCTGAGAAAACTAAAGATTTTTTTTTTATACTTTGTTGACTGGAAGGGCTAGGTACCCTCAGATTGGTATTATGTATTTAGATATCGGATCGGTGATTATGAGATTCAATTGGTACTACATAATGATGCATTACAATTTGAGGAACGTGTAGGATAACAAAAAATACCGGGTATATTCTTATGAATATCATTCACTCATTTTGAACTATTATTATTAGCTTTATTTGGTGACACCAATGAGACCACGGATTTCTCGTGTACAATTAAATTGGATAATAGTATATACTGCCGGCTGATTTTGCCTGAGGATTATATTATTCTGGACTAGCCAAGGGAGATATCATCAAATATAAGATAGTATAATGAAACAAGCGGAAGAAGCTATAGTAGCAAAACCCCAGCACCAAAAATTGATATTCTTCACCTCAATATTTGAAGCTGTGGATGAAGAATTATCATGGGATAAATAGGTAATATATTACGTGGGTATTGATAATATGGAAAATAAACTGAATTGTATGCCCAGATTACACGCACCTTAGCATGAATCGCATTAGACTTTCTTGTTGATTCATTCGTAATGTCATCTACTAGTTTCAAGGGTTCACTTCGGAGTATTCAAAGATAACTCACAGCACAATAGACAATGTGGGATCAGCTAGTACACTTCCGATGTTTCTGCAACATGAGTGATATTTTAAATATATACATGGCAGTTTGTTTCTCATAAAGTTGAAATCATCTCCAGTCAACAAAAAGGGTCAAAGTTAGTGCGCGAACCAGGGTTTCAATTAGCCTAAATTCACTCTAATTCCGATGACACTCGAAGTGGGTTATTTTATGATATTAGTCTAAATTATTTGCACATTCCCAATCCAATTAAAGACATATTAATAAAATAGCTTCATAATCTGAGAAATACCTTAGAACTTGTTTTTTTCACCTCTCCTGTACTCTAATTGTCTGAATATAATAGGCTTGCAGCAATGAGCGGTTATAGCCGCTAATACAAGCCATACAATTTGACATGTAATGAGAATATTTCTTTCCGAAGTCTCTATAACAAGTAATCTATATTACATAGCAAGCTATCGATTTAAATGGTTTTTCTCCTATCATCTAAGTCGCAAAATGTTGATGGCGGCCTTTTATGTAGAGGCATAAGTCTTATTTCGACTGTCTTTCTTTTGAAGAAATATGGAAAACAGCTTGTATATCTTTAGTATTGTGTAACGAATGATGTTGTGACTATTCTATTTTCTCAGGTTTGTATACAGGTAGAGCGGAGTGTACAGTGTGTCTAATGATATAGGTGATTCCACAACTCTGTGCATCTTTTTATATTGCTATGATAGTTGAGGTGGGTAATAAAAATCTTTGGTAAGATTTTTTCTATAATAACTTGGTCCCATCGATGAAATAAAAATGTATGTTCCAATAGAAATCCTTTCATATTCACCTGGCGAGTTTCAAGAGAAGATTATTAATATAAAAGCTCATTTTAGGACACTGAGATATATCGATTGGGATAAACTATACACCCATATTAGTTTACCCCTGAGAAGTTAAAATATGATAAATCAAAATAGACTATATTTGTCCAGACAGTTAACTTCGCTTGGATAACAATTTCCGCTGCTCCTTAGCGTGTATCAATTCTTGACGCCAAGTTTTTTTTGACTTTAATAGCCATTCTATTTACAAATAAGCCAGTTTTCTAAACCTAAATTTAAAATTTTTCATTTTTGTTTACTTACAATCGTTATACAACTATTCAAAATTGGCAAATTTCTAATGTAAACCAACTCTGTTTTGTCTTTGACATCTTAAAAAGGTGGGCTACATACCAGTTTGTTTCATGATAATTTATTAAAATAAATTGAGTAGGACAGAAAGAATTAGGTTGAAACACTAACCTTAAATCCCTAAAGGGGATCAACCTTAATTAGATTGCCGTTCAGACGACATTTCGTAGTGCTTAGGAAAGGATTTCTATACTTAGGAGTATATGAAATGTTCATCTGTATCCGCATGAAACAGGGGGGGAAGGGGTAAGTAAGCACGGTTGTTAACAAGGTAAGTTTGGTTTTAGAACTTATATAAAATTATTTATGGGAAGGAGCGGGGGGGGGGAGGGGGGTATGTCAAATTTCTTCACCTATTTATGAATTTAGTTCAACCCAAAACCCTAATTATGCATACAAGTCAGTAACAGTTGTCACATTTTTTTGCCACATTAGAAATTTGCCCCCCCCTCCACATACACAGCCTACGTATTATATTATGTTTGTAATTTTGAGGTGTGATTCCACACCAAATTTTAGTATATTATATCATCCTAGAAGGTTCTTTAACGTGTGAAAAAGTGGCACGCCTGAGTGATGAAGTAATTATGTAGATTAGAAATTCTTTTATTTTACACATGTTTACGTTTATTTATGATATTGATTGATAAAATCGGATGTATCAGGTTCGCTAGCTAACAATGGCATTTTATTACCCCCACTCCTCCTCACCCCGACCTCAAGTCCCTTGGCAAAGTGCCAGAACCCAAATATAATGAATTGTTTAATTCAAGTATGTAATTCATAATGATTAAGACATAATACATGGTTTATTAACACAGAATACTAACAAATTGCTTTACACGACATACATATTTCATATTTTATGCCCATAGAGGGCATGTCTGTCATCCGTTTATCTGGTAAAACTTTAATCTTGCTCGGAATAGCGAAAACCTCCAATTTTTTTTGCAACTGTGTGGCAAAGTTGTGAAGTCTTGCGTGGTTATTCTATCTTTTTTATGTTAGGTGTAAAAATTAAATGTTACCTTGACTAATTGAAATTACCTTTAAATGTAAATTTTACCTATACCTCATGAAACTGAAGAGAGAAGAGAAGAGAGAGAGAGAGAGAGAGGAGGAGAGAGAGAGAGAAAGAAGTGAGAGAAGAGAGAGAGGAGAGAGAGAGGGAGAAGAGAGGAGAGAGAGAAGAGGAGGAGAGAGAGAATTCAATAATTTTGTAATTTTACTTATGTATACTTTGGTAATCGTGATGTGATGTCAGTGATTTTATCGTACTAAGCAATAACAAAGTAAATGTATTAGGGTTTCTAGTGCAAAAAACCGAGTGTATTAGAAAATTGGTGCAAAGAACTTAATATTACTAATGGTTAATTCCGCCTACAAGTTGTGAAATGCGAAGTTAAGCAAAAAGTAACTCGTAACCTATTAATAAGTGAGTTTTCTTGTATAACACTATAACTGAATGGTGATATATAAGTGATTATCTCTCTTTATTATTCCCTTCACCCGTTGTTATAAATTTTCTAGATATCCATGTATCGTTTATTCGATGATGTACACTAAGTCTAAGAATGACTGTATTTTTAAAAAACAAATTGTTAACAAACGTGCGAAATATTTAACATATTCAAACACAAATACACAGCTTTGTTTACATACAAACCATGTGGGTGCTGTATCTCACATTTAACTCAGCAGACCATTCAATTTCATAACTTTAGAAATACCTTAGTCCGGAAACTAATGCTCTAAATATCAAACAAGAGCCCATGGCCAATGCTAACCTGAGGCCTTGGCCCTCGTATCATATCAGAAGCTTTAAGGTAATGTGTCTTTTGGTCTTGAGAAGACAATTTTAATATATATCCAAATGAAACTTGATCCCTATTGTGGCCCACCATACCCCGGGGTCATATTGCACAAACTCTGAATCTCCTCTATAATCAGGAAACTTCCTATAAATTCAGCTTTCCTGGCCGTGACTTGAGAAGAAATTTTTTAAAGATTTCCTCTATAAATATCATATGTAAACTTTGACCCCATACTTGTGGCCCCACGTATCCCCGGGTCATGATTGACAACTTGAAATCTCCTCTATCCAGGAAGCTTCCATATAATTTAAAGCCCTGGCCCAGTGGTATTGAGAGAAGATTTTTAATATTTCCCTATTATCATATGAAACTCTGAATGCCCGTTGTGCCCATCGTGCCCCCGGGTCCATGATTGACAAACTTGAATCTGTTTATATAGGTCATCCATAAATTCAGCTTCCTGGCCCGGTGGTCTTGGAAGATTTTTTAAATTTTCCTTTATAATATATGTAAAACTGATCCCCTATTGTGCCCCCATCGCACCCCGGGGTATGATTTGAACAAACTTGAATCTCTCTAATCAGTAGCTTTCCATTAATTTCAGCTTTCCTGGCCTGGTTCTTGAGAAGAAGATTTTAAAGATTTTTCCTATATATTCTAGTAAACTTGATCCCCAATTGGGGCCCTATGTACCCCGGGGGATGATTTGAACAAACTTGAATCTCCTCATATCGGAAGCTTCATAACATCAGTTTCCTGGCCCAGTGGTTTTGAAAGAAATATTTTAAAGAATTTCCTAATAACAATTAAACTTACCCCTATGGGGCCATAGCCGGGGGCATGAGTTTGAACAAACCGATCTCCACTATATAAGCTTTTCATATAAATTTCAGTTTGCCAGTGGTTCTGGAAGAAGATTTTTAAAGATTTTCCTATATATATCATAGTAAACTTTGATCTATGGGGCCCATAGAACCGGGGTCTGATTGAACAAACCTGAATTCCATAATCGAAAGCTCCATAAATTCAGCTTTCCTGCCCAGTGGTCTGAGAAGAAGATTTTAAAGATTTTCCCTATATAACAAGTACACTTGATCCCTATTGGCAACGTACCCCCGGGCATGATTTGAACAAACTTGAATTCCACTATATCCTGACTTCATATATTTCAGGCTTTCTGCCGTGGGTTCTGAGAAAAGATTTTTAAATGACACCACTATTTTTGCATTTCGTTTATCCTCCCCTTTGATAAGGGCCTCTGGACTCAATTTGAACAAACTTTAAGCCCTTTACCCAAGGAGATTTCCAAGTTTGGTTGAAAATTTGGCCAGCGGTTCTTGAGAAGAAGTGATGTAAAAATTAACGGACAGACGACAGACAGAAGACAGACGGACAGACGCAGACGGACGGAAGACGGACAGACGGAACAAAAGGCATCAGAATACTCACTTGCACCTTCGGTTTAGGTGAAGCTAAAAAGGAAAAAATAAATTTGAAAATTTTAACTCAAACGCGTCTGTGTCCTTTATAATTAAAGGGGCTTTTCACAATTTGATAAATGTTTTCATTTTTTATGTTAGAATTGAAAATAAGACTCGACAAAGTTGACAACCAATATTCGAACTTCGAGTGCAAGATAAGAGAATTAAGTAGCCTTAATTCCGTGTTAATGTAAAAAAGACAATCTTGACCTATAAAGCCAAGTAAATTGCAATTGTAACTTTAAGGCATCTTGAATTGCACTGTCACAAATTCTAATAACATGGAGTTACCTGAAAGATACTTGAAATAAAATGAAAAAACTACCAAAAAATTTTAACAATCGTTTTTGAAATTTGTAATTTAAACAATATACATACCCCAACCTTTGTTTACAAATCACAAAACTCCTACAATGACTTCTGCTATTGTAGAGATGGAATTTTTTGTGAAACTTTTCAAAGATTTGATCAAGTGAAAACAAAATTCGGTAAATGATCTCACTTAAACATGGAATCTTACCTTGCCAGGCACCTGGAATCCATCCATCGAGTCCGATGCCCCGCAGGGATTCTACATCAATGACGAAATGAAAAAAACACACAAAATCTGAATTATAAATATGGACAAATTCAGATCTAAAATTAATCCCGCATAATTTTTAAAAAACAAAATTTATAAACTACTCTCGTTTCCAATCTGGAATTCCACTATGAAGATAACATGCACACGTTTCATTATCTATACAGTTAGTCAGCGAAAGACTCATTACTTGGCCTATTATAAACAACTAGGCTGTAATCGGTGAATTTTCGTATCGCGATATACTGTGAATTTTAAATGCATGCGATTGTATTCAAACTTAAAAGTAAGTAATATCAACTATCTTCTCTTTTTATTGACATTAAGATTGTGTCTCTGCAAAATAAATGGGAAAAACCCCAAAAAAAAACAACGTCTTGTATAACACACAACATGACTGGGGTGGGTGGGGGGGGGGGGGAGGGGAGGGGGGGGAATAAAAATTAGACTTTGTTTTGAAAGTCGGACTTATATAATTAACCCCGTGAGGGGACTTATATATAAACGTGAGGGGACATTATTAAAATAAAACATTATTATAAACTCTATTTGACTTGCCACAGATTTTGGCGGGATGGGTTCCATTATGTGGTGGAAAATGAGTACCCGGAGGAAAAACCGCTGTCCGAGTGGGCGAACACATACCCTCTCACACACTATACTGTCCGATTCAGAGGATCGCCTCGGGTCACAGCGGTGAAAGCAAGGCTTACCACTAATCTACCAGGCCCCCGATTTTGTTGCCTACTAAATCCGTAAATTTAATGTTCACAAGCAAAAGTCGAGCCCGACATTTTGGCGATATACCGGTATTGAGAAAAAAACGTATCGCTATATACAATATATATATTATAACGAATCGCAATTTAATCGGAATACAGTATTTTGCACAGCCCTACAAACAACCGCACCCCCCCCAAAATTTGTAAAATCCACTTGGACTGTAATTGTACTTCATGTACACTTTCATCGCGTTGTTAAAAATAAGATATCGAAGAAGTGAATGTGGCTATACGAAATCGTCACATTAGTAAGAAAAACTATATAATAAGAATATATAGTGGAACAATACCATTTCAGCATAACACATACTCCACAGGAGCGAGTGAGTTGATTCCCTAACATAGGGCTACAATGTGGTTCTAACAATGGTCGCACAAAATACTAGCCATAAAGATCATCCTACTCGGAGAGTGATTTTACATTCGGACAAAAAGGAAAACAGCTACAAATTGAAGACTAATGATCGCCTTCGGGGTTTATTCCAAAATGACAGTCTCTTGGTGTTAACGCAAAATGCAGGATAAGTAAGCGATTTCGCTTGGTTCCTTTGGTCTTGTTTGTGATTTGAAAAAAACTCCCCACTTTGTAATGGAGACTCGTCATAGGGTATGTAATGTAATTGATGTTTATTGTATATGCGATTGATGATTGAGTATTAGTGATTAACCCATAATTGTTGCTGTGTGTAATAAGGTCGGGATGCGCGTTAGACCTGAATAGCATGACATATTAATATTGTACTTAGTCATAAGATCGGCATAGCATACTATTGCTGTTTGTGAACATTATGCAATTAAAAATATCAGTCCAAAAACGCTCCCTTCCTTTTAACTCGCCCTTTATTAATGATATCTTTATTTACCAGGATGAACCATACATACACCAGTTTTAATTGTAATCCTGCAATTAAAACATTACACAACTTGTAAATGTAGGAATTAGTATCTAATACATTGTAAAATGCATGTGATAGAAAAGCGAGAGATATTTCTGTTGCTTAAAAAAAAGTTTCCTGTAATTTGATTGGCTAAGGTATCTTCAGCGTTAGTAACACTAGAGAGTTCCACTACAACAATATGTCGCTCGAAACGGTATTTACGAGTTACGAGAGGATATCGCTGCGCTTGTCGACTTAAAGATAGTAAAACAAACAAAATGTTGTAAAAGTGGCTTTTGGAGACTATTTAGTGGAAAGATATGGAAAAACTATAATATTGAGGAAATAGAGAAATCACTTTCAATGGAGATCGGTCGATGTGTTCTAAATTGAAGAAGTTTTATGCTGAACTGGGAAACCGGACGGTACTTTCTACGCAAGGAAGCGTTATTAGATTTGGACTTCAGAACAGTTCTTGAAAGAACATCCGTTGATATTGTTAGATATTTAAAATGTTAACTGAATATAAAATATGTATCTTTCTTTTCCCAACAGATGAAGTATACATTACATAGCATCAAGTAATAATAAAAACACTTATTCACTGGCTGTGATTGTGGAATAGCTCTTTAATTCAACCCTTGACAGGACTATTCCCTTGGGCAAGCCCTCGCGGAAATAGTTCCTGCCGGGTTGAATAAAAGACGCTATTCACTTCACAGCCAGTGAATAAGTGTATATTAATTCACGCCAGAAAAAATCATATTCCCCAAGGGCAACGCCTGAGGGAATGTGATTTTTTCTTGGGTGAATAAATCTCCATGTCTTCTGATCTTCTGAAGCAAATGGCGTAAAATCAAAACAAACAAAACCTTGCCATGTTTGTTGTCCTCTGCGTCATTCGGATCACTTGGGTTTGTTCATTTAACTGGAAACGAAAGTGAAATGAGATATCTGAAGGGGTGGAACACATTTTGGAGCAGGGTAAACACGACAGTCAATCTGACCTTTCTCAGCCAATCAGATTCCTTTTTACTAGTGATTCTTTATATGAGGTATAATAATGTGTTTTGTTACTTAATACTAAAGTAAATGTGTAAGTAGGGGAAATCACAAAAATGAAATTGGAAGACAAAATTGGATAGTTTGAACCTTTGGATATGGAAAACTTTTTTGTCAAAGACCCTTCAACTTTGAGATACTGCATGATTTCTACTTGATAGTCTGTCGTGTTAAGACCAACAACAAATCACATTTCTGTTTTCAATTCTTCAAATGTCTTTCATATACTTAACAAATTACTCTCGTTGCTATCTATTTTAATCATGATAATAAACCAACTTTCCAACTGTTGGATAATTTTAAAAGGAGGCTGGCATAATGATATCAATGAAATAGACTTCAATCTGATGGATTTGGTGGATGTTCTTTTTATGCTCCCCGAAAATGTCTGGGGAGCATATAGTCGCTGTCAAGCCCATATCTTTCATCAGAAATTGATATAATTGTATTTGAGACATGGACTTGTAGACCAAGGTCTTTCAAGGTCATTTTAGATAGTCAGGGTCACTCAGAACATATTGACTTCTGACAAAACTTTAGAGATATTTTAGATACATTGTTGTTAAATTTGAATCATTTGCTTTCATGAAATTGGAGTCATTTATGGAGAATTGGCTGTTGTTTCATACTACACTTAATGAAATCTTAGTATTTTTATTTCTGACATGGAGATGTAACATTCTATTTGGATTTTATTTATCCAGAAGAATTTGCTTGGGACTAAAGTATTCNGACATGGAGATGTAACATTCTATTTGGATTTCATTTATCCAGAAGAATTTGCTAGGAACTAAAGTATTTAGATTAATGAAGCTTCACTCTAGACTGAATTTTTGTGTCATGATTTTGTTTTTTACAATGTTGTATTTAGGTTGGAACTGAGGATGCACCATTTCCAAACAAAGCCACAATCACTCTACATGGACATGTGCGATCAAAGGAACTTCCTGTGTATGGCACCAAAATGATAGGAGTACGAGATGGATCACTGGAATTGCATGGTTTGTATTACAGTCGAACTTTGGTATCTCAAACACTGATATCTCAAATACCATGGTTATTTCGAAGTGATTCGGAAGTCCCAACCACTAATTCTCTAAGTATTTCACCCTCAATATCTCGAGTCCTCGGATATCTCAAAGTTTTTCCTCGTCCCATTGACTTTAGCGATAAAATACTTCCTTGAAAAGGCACAGTGAACTAAGAAACTTTAAAATCCACTTTTCCCATGACTATTTAAATGTTGGTAAAAAAACCAAAATTCAATTTATTCAATCAAGTTTCTGATTACAATACATGATATACTTCCATTGCCGTATTTTCAAGTTTCTGTGACTCGTATAGGCACAGCCTGTGTTTGATTAATTTAATAGGAAAAAGAGTTGTGACTGCCTGGACTCGGCTAGCTAACACAGCAGCTGTTGGGGCATCCAGTATAACTCTGACTCACCCAGTGGACTGGAAGGTGGGAGATGTCATCGTCATAGCAACAACCAATCACAGACACACACAAAAGGAGACAGAGGAGACCACCATTACCTCTGTCTCAGCTGATGGTAGGACTTTAACCCTGAACCCATCACTGTCATATGAACATATAGGAGTGACAGGAACTTATGGTGGCCAGAATATTGAACTCCGAGCAGAAGTGGGGCTTCTTACACGCTCAATTGTCGTCCGTGGGACGAATAATGACCAGTGGAATGATGTCATTCAGGCGTGTCCGCAGGACTTTGATACTGGTAAGGCTTCTCATTCTGCTTCAGTAGTCCTCTGTTTTCACTGAAAGTTTTCTCTGGAAAGGGGCCCAACTCTTCCATGTAAAATTTGCTGAATTGAATCTGTTATTAGCATATTTATATGATGGCATATTTCTGCCATCACTAATCAGGTAACTATACATGTTGACTTGTCAGATAATTTTGTCGACTTGTCAGACAATTTTGTCAACTTTTCAAATAATAAAAAGTAAAGTGCCATCTTATTAACATAATGATATATGAGAAGTTGAGATAATGTACTATTACAAGACCATGCTTAAAAGATGTCCATTTGTTTTGTTTTTGCAAATTTGTCAGATAATTTCTTGCTTCAGACACTTCAATTGAATAGATAAGCATGCATTACGCAGGGTGCAAAAAGTTTTAGTTTTTCCTCGATCACTTTCTTTTACTCGAACATGGAAAATCATTTTCCCAAATTTTCTTCTACATTGATTTTGTTCTCTCTTTGTTGGCATCAATCCTACTGGTTTCAATAATGATCTTTTCCTATCCGAAGTTATCTTACAATTCAAAGAGTCTTTGTTGACATGATACATTGCTCTTATCTTTGCATTCAGAAGGTTCAAATTTTGGTTGTCAACTTTGAATGAGCTAGTTTTTAGTCCCCTACCGACAAAGTCAAAGGGGACTGGTAGGGTTTTGCACTTGCCGTTCTCGGTCTGTGCCAGTCCGGTCCAATCCGTTCCGTGGTTGTCCGGTCAGTCCGTAAATCGAGTTTTCCACATTTTTTTCTCACTGCTTCGCAAGATATTCATTGATATTTGTTACATGGCTTTGCCATTCCCTGTTACAGATTAAGTTCGATCTGGGTTGCGATCGATTCATATTTCACTGAGTTTAATGGCCCTCTGGACTTAGGAAAATTTCATTAAATTATCATGTTTTTCTGCACTTTTTTTCTCACTGCTTGGCAGATATCTCATTATGATGATATTTGGTACATTGGCTTTTGCATACCAAAGTTACAGACAAAGTTCGGAAGTTTGGTTTTGGATCGATCAGCATATTCACGAGTTAGTATGGCCCTTGACTTTAGAGAAAAATTCATAAATTATCAGTTTTCCGCACTTTTTTTTCTCACTGCTTGAGAATATTCATTCCAAGTTCGAGTTTGGTTTGGATTCGATTCATTTTTTCACTGAGTTATGGTCCTTGTCCTATCCTGGCTTTACCGTAAATATGATATTGTAGCCTATATAATGCAATTCTATTGTTGCAGTCCAATAATTTTTGTAATCGGTAGGGGACTATGTATTGCTATGCAATACTCTCAGAATGCTTGTTTCAAAAGTCGTGAATCAGTCCCTTTAACACTTTGGAAGTATTATTGTTTCGTAAATACTGGTAGACCATTGAGAAGATACCAGATAAAATATGCAAAGTTAATGGATGGTTGTAATACATGGTTACAGGGCAAGTGATAAAAAGTGAACCACGTTGTTGTGGAAAACTTGAATTGTATAACAGTATCATTTTGAATATATTTGACCACGCAATTGGAAAAAAAACTAATTGATAAAATAAGCGTTAATTTCAGTATGATATGAATTATATAATTAATGGATAACCTGTTCATATTCCTGACTTTTTGCAGGTGAATTTGCTCAGCGTCCCTGTTTCCAGGGCCTGTTTGGAGAGGAAATAGGAAGTGATCAGTTTGGGGGTCACATCATTTTGCATGCTCCTAAACCAGATACTGGAGTTGTTATTGCACACATTGAATATGTGGAATTCAGTTATGTAGGACAAGCCTTCCGTCTAGGGCGCTACCCTATACATTTCCATATCAATGGTGACATGACTGGGTCCTATGTTAGGGGTTGCAGTTTTCATAAATCCTTTAACCGGGCTGTCAACATTCATGCAACTCACAATGTGCAAGTGGAACACAATGTGGCATACAATATAATGGGAGGCGCCATGTTTTTGGAAGATGGAATAGAAACAGGAAACATACTGAAGTATAATTTACTGTTATTCGTTATTGCTAGTTCAAGTTTGCAAAATGATGACAATAGCCCAGCTGGATTTTGGATCACAAATCCAAACAACATTGTTGATCATAATGCAGTGGCAGGTGGCTCCCACTTTGGATTTTGGTACAGAATGCACAAAAATCCATCAGGTCCTTCTTTTACTACCTCCATTTGCCCACAGAATGTTCCTGTTGGGTCATTTTTCAACAACACTGTTCATTCCAACGGATGGTTTGGTTTATGGGTGTTTCAGACATTCACACCAAGAGTTGGTGGGACATGTAACTCCAAAACACCTCAGGAATCACTGTTTTCTGACCTTACTGTGTGGAATTGTGAGAAAGGTGCTGAGATAGTTGATGGTGGTTCAGTTAGAATAACGAACTTGGTTCTTGTGAACAACAAGTTAGCTGGATATGAGGGCAAAAAGATTTTGGAAGGAACTCAGGTCATTGAAAATGCTTTGATAGTGGGCTATGCCACTGAGCTTACTAGAACAGAACAGGGATGCACAAGGGATGGAATCAAACTTCCTTATGGATATGGCTTTAAAGTTAAAAATGCAAAATTTGTTAATTTTGATGAATCTAACTGTGCTGCATTTGGTGTGACCAGAATCACTGGAACTTGCTCAGTGAATTGTGGCGGGTACATTTACAGCACTGAAGGACTGACTTTTGTCAACTCACCCAATAGGGGGAAATTCTTCTGGGCATGGGAGGCATTGATTAAAGATTTAGATGGATCCCTAATATCTGATGGTCCTTCAGCAGCAGACGCTGGAAAGGTTGTACTCCCTCAGGCAAACACCCTGCCACCCACCTGTGTAGCAATGCCATCTTTCAACAATGTTGGCAGCGTTTCAGCAGTAGTGTGTCCAAGTGATCTTATCTTTCACAGATTCACATTTAACAGGGTTCCACGCTCGCTAGAAGGCAAGAATGCGATATTTACAAACACATATGGAAGNTGATCTTATCTTTCACAGATTCACATTTAACGGGGTTCCACGCTCGCTACAAGGCAAGAATGCTATATTTACAAACACATATGGAAATTCAGTTCAGCCATACAGATCCAAGGCTATCACCCACAAAAAAGGCTGGCTGATTGTATTATTAGATGGAATGGATTACACAATGGCGTTTCAGGATAATCCTGGATTTACCAACTTTACATATAGAGGGAGGATAGATAATTTTGAGGTAAATAAGTAATTTGTCATAATGAAAGTATGAATGTACATATTCTTCACATTTGATTAATATCTTTTGTATGATTTAGATACCATATAGCAAGGCTTTTCCTTGGGTATAAAATTTGGTGATTTTCCATCTCATAATTTTTAATAGCGGAATATATTTTGGCAGACATGGAGGTCCAAAACATAAATTTGATGACCTTGAATGCTATTGATGTAAAATTGAAACTTCATGTTTAAATTGTCAAAACTATTGAAATGAATGTGTATATAACCCTTAAAACCAAAATAATTGTAAATTTCATGATCCCATAGAAGGGGTTCTGATTCGGGGGCAAGCTTAAAGGCGTGAAAACCTTTATCAAAATTGTAAATTTTAGGATCTCTGGGGTAAAGGCTCTGACTCCAGGGCAGGTCCCAATAGTCATATACCAGGTAGTGTTATTATACATTGTAACATACCAGTATTCTATATTGTGTAAAGTCTGTCATGAGTAGAGGTGCTTTCAGTTGCATTTACTGTTGCTGAATGCTAAAATTTAGCTTAAATATGCAGAACAGCAAAATCATTGTAAATTGATGGCCCTTGAGGCTAGTGATATACTAATTACGCAGGTGACCAAATAGGCCTTGTTGGAGGATACAGTGAAGTGCATTAGAAATATTTTCAGAACAAAGATGAGTTTGTGACACTTGCACAGACTATTCAGCAAGAACCCAGTCGTTTCTTCATAGAAGGTTCCCATATTCCAAAGCCAGCAACACCCATTGATACAGCAACTAGCACTCATGGTCATTGGGAGTATGTTGGAGGAAAATTAAAGTACATAGGTAAATTCTAGAGTCCAGTCACAAACACATTATTTATTGAATTACTGTGAGGTTTCAAATTGTTTAATTATAGATTAAAGAACTCTAAACTAAATGTAGTATGAAGTTTATTGATAATGTTTAAGGTGAATTTGAAAGAGTAGTATAGTATACAATATACCAGTATATAGTGCTATGCTTTTTAATATCAATAATGATTGATCAATTGCAAGAATGTATCTCTCTATCACCGTAGGCAGACTAATCAAATATAAAAGCAGCATTGGTATTTGTCTAATCTTTGTATATTAAAAGATGAACTATCACAGAAATATGTTTTGTCACTACTGATTAATAACTTGTCATTCACCATAGTTAGAGGACATGACCCAACAACAGTGGGAACCACCAACAATAAACATAAAAACGTGAACTTCAATGTGTACAAGTGCTTCTTCAAAGACTGCCAGCCCCCGCCTGACCCTAACACAGTACCGCCAGAGGAGACTCGGCCAGATGATGCCGTGTTTTGGTCTGCAAAGGAGACGTGGTCAGATGCAGAGGAAGGGTGGGGTGGGAATAAAGGAGGGGGCCAGTACGACCTGCCAGTGGATGGAGATAGTGTCAAAATACCTACAGGTATTGTGATAAGTACTGGAAATTAACGATGGGAATTTTGTCATAGAAATAAAAGAGAAAGTTGAAGATTGTCATTTGATTGGAAAAAAGAGTTATCATGTTAACCACTGTCAGCAGAGTTTTTGGATATATATACCGGCAGTAATCACCATGAATATCTGTCTGCCCATTCCAGTTAGTGTTCTGGCAACAATGCAAAGACTTGATGTAAAGATTGCCTTTCTTCAAAAGATGATCCTTAATCAAGGCCATTTGGAAAAGGTCAAGGGCACAATGATTCGAAAATCGTTTTTTCAAAAAGAGTGTGATATTGTAGATTGCTTAGGCCAAAAAAATGAATGGTGTGGTTCATATTAAATGCTTTTCAGAAATGGGTAGGAAGGTGGGATTCTTCTTCTATTTTTTTATCAATGGACAAAGTATTTTGTACAGGTGACTCTCGATAACTCTAACTTCGATCTCTCGAAGTTCTTGATCTCTCGAAGTGAAGTCCCGGTCCCGATTTTTTTCTCTATATTACTAAGCAAATTTACTCTCGAACGTTTGATCTCGAGAAGTTCCTTAAAACATATTTCATTGTTTTTCACTTTTGATCTCTCGAAGTGGTCGTAGAGTATACACAACATCAACAAAGTGTCTAATTATTTTCGCTTGGACTTACCTGGACGCCTGAGGGGTGTGTGGCGATGGCAATTAAATGTTTACATCGGGAACGAGCAGACCGTGCTGCTTTGATAGGGTGGACACAGGTACTGGTTTAATAGTTTAATTGGTCAATTTTCACTTCTCACCCCAGCATTGTGTTGATTAGGATATCTGTGTATATTCGACTACGTGTATGAATAAAATGTATACATGTTTGTTTTTGCCAAGACTATGCGAGAGTAATTTTGAGACGATGATTTTGTGACAATAATCTATTGGACAGCAGCTTCTTTACTTTAAAAAATAGAGAACTAAACTGAGACATTTGTGCTCAATCTAGAGACTGTTAAATTTGAAACCTTTATTCTTTGTGCCGACTGTCTTAGCTTCTTTTTGTATGTTGCAACGATGAAACGTTTCGAGAAACATGTTTAGTAAATACACGTTTATCTCAGCACTGAAAGAGAACAAATAAATATATAAACTTTCAAATATATATTTTTTTATTTATGCACGATAAAGTCCTTAGTCAACTACCTGAGAATTAAAAAAACCAACGTATTGATGTCGTTGGTAAACATTTCCGGTTACGGTAAAATCTAACAGTAAGCCACATTCGATTTCCGATTAAAGTTCATTCACTCTCTCGACCTCGCACTCTCAAATTTTGTCTTCCCNCGAGTTATCGAGAGTCACCTGTATTTTACCATGCTCTGTTATGAACTTTTAAGGCCATGATAATTTTCGTATGGAAAATTGCAAAGTATCAAATGAGCAATGTGGCCCATGGTTTTCTTTCTTTCTTTTTTTTGGTGACAAATACCTTTGAATCTATTAAGCATATTAAATGGAATGATATTCCCACTAATCATACACAAAATGCCCACACAGGAGCCTAATGAAAATTCTACATCTTTGATTTGCTGGTTGAATATAAATCTATGTGACTGACAAACTTGAATTAATCATTGAGTCGTTTGAAGTTGACTTTTTCTTTGTAATGCCACACAAAATACTCCCAACATTGTGAATTCCATCTGTATAGTGGGAAGTTAAATGGTGGAGTTAANAATTTCTTTTGTTGTTGGCGAGTGAAATCTGCTCGA
>CAJDSM010018737.1:0-10505 GCA_903981925.1 Ostrea lurida
CATTGAGCAGTTTCTAATGTAGTAATTGGGAAAATATGGACTGGATATCAGCCTGGATAGCTCAATGGTTTATACGTCGTTTCTGGAATTCCGGTTTTGTCATTTTGTGTCACATGACTTTCATACCTACGTGACATCATTTAGGGCATGTTTTGTTCAAAATGGTGGTGCCCTATGTTAACAATACGGGGGTACATAAGCTTAGAGAATGATTAAAATATAGGGGAGTCTCAACAACAAATGGAAGTAGGATAGCTACTTAGACTAGCTAAGGCAGCTAATGAAATAGCTCTTGAGAAAGTGAAAGCAGATGAAACGTATTCAGAGTCTTCTGCTGATAGAACTGTTGAATCCGGTGAAATATGTCATAGAAAATCCAAAAATGGACGAAAAGCCCGATTTCATTGCCGAATGATGAATTTGGTGGCATTTTTATTTATCTATATGTAAATTGTGAGTGGAATTCTGCCAGAATGAAGAAGTACAAAGATGACAATTCATACAAACCATTACAAATGTAATTAAACTATGCCCTAAATTACGTAGCTGTCACATGACTGGGTAACGTCTTTCTACCTCCGTGCATAAGAGTTCCGATATCCAGGAAACGACGTATTGACTAATGATGCAGGGATCTCGGGTTCGATTCCCGGTCCAGCCACAAATTTTCTCCTCTCTCCCACACTTTATTTAATATTTGTATTATATTGATACTTGTATACTACACTAATGTCGTGTGTGACGTCATAGTCATTTAAGGCCAAAGATTATCGTGTAAAAGTTATGAACATTATAAAAGAGCAGAGCTTGAGCCTCATTCGGAATTTACTGAGGCCTGATAAAATAATATGTGTGTATTCGGCTCCCCGATCTACCTGGGAAAAATACATCTGACCTGAATCATTTTATTATCATAATAAGAGGCGTACCAAAAATTCCGGAATTGTCCTGTGAAATTGTTTGATATTCATTTAAAATTTTTCAATAAAATAAAATGTTTTACCTACCTACCTACCTGGACTTAAAATCCCCTGGTAATAGGAAACACACATTTTATTTTATTTGGCCTGACCATATATAAGCCATATTATTGTGTCAACTACAAACCATGTAACTATTAAATAGATATTTAGTAGTCCACCAGCTCAAATAAAAACCATTCATTATTTTCATTAGTTATATGACGTTTTTTTTTCTTCTCCTGGAGCACTGATTTGGAACCCATGTCAAAGTGGAAGCAAGTTGTTAGCAGTTTATTAAGCCTCCCAGTTTACATTCTAGGCAGTTTACTAGGCATGTTCCTTAACCTTTCTTAGCCTTCCTCTGTCTATTCTGGCGCAAGTGATATAATTATTCATGAACAATAAGTCATCTTGGCAGTTTTTCTTAGCCCTTACCAGTATCAGTAGCATACGGAGCAATATTTCAGCGAAAATAGTAAATGAGATGAGGAAAACTCTTACGACTTGGCTTAGGAACTGCTAGTCCATTTCCATATATGTAGTGGCTAATGAATATTCAAGGCAATACAATGAGCTTAAACTGGTAGCCAAAAGCTGCTTAGCAAGATTTACAATTTTCCATTAACACCCTATGAAAATTCAGGTGTAAAATCTATGAATAAGCAATCACACTGCTCAACACATAGGAAAGTTTATAATGGAAAAAAAAAACCAAGAAAATATAAATTGTTAAATTAATTTATTTATCACATTTTTGTTTCCATTTCAGACCATCATAATATTTACAATTTTTTTCCCCAAAACAAATGTGGAAAAAAGAAGGAGAAAAACTAGTGAATGTTACTAATTATGAAAACAAAATTTCATTTAAATTCAAGTTTTATATATATAATATGTGATACATGATAATCACCACTGAACTTCCAGAGATATATTCAACACTCAGTATAATGATTAATTCCAACATCTGAAATTGCATGAAACCAGATAACCTGCAGACATTCTTTCGAATATAAAGCTGTTACATATATATCTATTCACTTTTGTCTAATCAATAAATATCCAACATTAACAATCGAAAAGATTATCCACAATAAAATCCACATTCAGCTCCGTCCATTTTTATGCAAAGAACTTACTGCCTGCATCGCCCACAAAGTACTAACACCATTTTGTCGCAGCTTCATATTTTCAGCCTCGACCTGGATAAGTCAGGATAATAAAACTATGTAAACCACCTCATTTTGTTTATCTACATGACTTCCACAATGAAAAAGCCTGCACACACTTGAAAAAGGAAAATAATAATGAAAATAATACAATGGTATATTAATTTTTAATCAAAGTTTTATGCTAGCCCTCTTCATTTGTAAGGCTATGTGCAAAATGCAACATTGTGGGATCGAAATATTTTAACATCGGACTCCGAAATTTGTTATATTCATTAAAACAACCAAGGATTGAATCGATCTCACAGAAATTAAAGAATTAAAAATCAAACAAAAAATTAATTAGATATAAATCCCAACTCTACATTTTACATCCAAGTTCAAATGGACTCTGAAAGATCCGACGCCAACGAGGTCCTGTCCCGTCTCCTCGTCTTGCACAAAAAATTCATTAGTCTCAGCCGATATTCTCAGCTTGATTGAGTACTTAATTGATGATAAACCATTACTTCCGACGAATCTCGAAGACCGCTCCCAGTCCAATACAATCTCGCTGAGATAAAAAATCATCGTCTATGAATATACACAGTAAATAACTTATCTCATATAACAATATAATATCTATATCCTTTAAAGACAGCAGCTAGCTATACATCAATTCTTTGCACTGAGACTGTCATTTTAACAGCAATCAAAGCGCAATCCTGAATTTAAAACGCACCATCCTATGCACAGAGTTATCGTCCTTTTATAAATTGACGCATACACACCCGATGCTTTTTTAACCCGATCGATAAATTGACACGAATATCTTTCAAAACTAATTGATAAATTCTCTGTCCAACGTATTATGATATTATTGTATTATTCCTATTGCATTTCTGATTAAAAATTATAAATTTTTCAAATGTATTATAATATAGATTATAATTAGCTAAAAAGAAATAATTAATTATGTTCAAATTTTTCTTGAAAAAATGGGAATTTTTTGAGCCAACTTAGAATGCCTATAGAATTATGTGGTTTTTTTGGGTTTTTTTTTCCCGATAAAGTTATAAACTATAAAATGTATGCTATTGCTATATCTGCAAGGCATAATTAGTATAATTATTATGACTTTCCAGTGTCCCACTGCATTCTAACCTTGGTCTGAAATTAATATACCTTTTTGTATAAGACATGTAGTACAGATACTGTAGTTTTTCTCTCTCCTTCTTACTCCTTGTCCTCTTTTTTTTCTTCTTTATTTTTTGATTTTGTATGGTATCAGTGTATACGTGACATTTTCAAATACCTTTATCCACTTGTAAGTGAATTAGGTTTTTGTAAAATCCTAACCAAATAACATTGAACTCTCAAAGAAAAAAAAAAATAAAATAATATAAAAAAAATAGATATATAGATATTATATATCAAGGAAACTTTTGTATTACCCCCCCCCCCCCCCCCCCCTGATTTAATTTAACTTTTGCAAATTATATATGTTAATTCATAAAAAACCAAGTGAGTTTAACTTGCTAATATCAAATCAAAATTTAAAAAAAAATCTGTATACTTGTAGGTTACAAATTTAAAATAAAATTTTATATATATATATATATATATATTATAATATAAGTAGCTTGCACTTTGTTCCAGTTTGCCAAAGTTTGGATATTAGATAAATCATTGACTGCTTAAAATATAATAAAAACTGGATCTTTAAGGTAGACTGCTAGGGGTGAAATCTGCTAATAATATTAACTGTTATACTGAATTTCTTAGCAGTATCAATAGTAGTATAATAACCACAACTGCTTGGAACTGTTAGAAAACTGCCAAATAATCTCATAACTGCCAAAGAACTGCCTTAGCAACTGCTAAAATAAGCAGTTCATTTTTCTCTTGGGAAAATCTCTAATTTCTTGTGGAAACAATATCAATATTCGCTTTTCTTGCCCCTCGTTTTCATATTCGTCTTCTTTCCTCCGCTTAACGAGGGCCCAAAAAAAAGACCGAATATTGAATAAACCTTCTTTAATCAAGGGGCAGAAAACGAAATGAATACAATTGTTTCCACAGAAATAGAAAACTCCTGAATTCATTAAAATCTCTTTGATCATGGGCTTTTTCAGGCAACATCAAAATTAACCAGCAGGAGTTGAAAATTGCTTGCTAATTGTCAATCTTGCGCGAATGTTATTAATTATTGAAAAATTTAACTTCCTGTTTGAGATTGCCCACCCAACCCTACCTGCTTTGTCATGTGTTTCATTTTAGCAATATTACCACAGTACAATCAATCTAAAATGCCATCATGATATATTGTCTATGTCAACATTGATATCAGAATACAGAACCTGATATCAATACTATCCGATCTTGTTTTTAGCTTACCTAAGAATAGAATTTCAAGGAATTTTCTTTCACCTTTGTCCGTCTGCCTGGAAACTTTTCGCATTTTTTATTCTTCTCCAAACCATGCACTGGCCAATTTCAATCAAAACTTGGGTTCAAACATCCTGGATAAAGGGATTCAAATGACCAGCCATTCATATAATGATAAAATTCGGTTTAAAATAGGTGGTTCATTTAAAAAATCTTCTCACAAGAAACCACTGCTGCCAGAAAATCTGAAATTAATATGAACACTTCTCTAGATATAGTGGAATAATTCAAATCAGATCCCTAGGGTAGAGTCGTGGGCCCATAATAGGGGATAAGATACATCAATCATATAGGGAGAAAATCTTCCTCAAGGAACTTGAAATCAGAAGAGTGATATTTACATGAAAGTCTTATATGGGAGTACATTCAAATATTTATTCATCCCCCCACCACCCCCACCCCCCACCGAGAGTAGGGTGGGCAACAATGGGAAGATTCAAAAGTTTACTCTGATATTCATGGCAAATCTTCTTCAGAACCACTTGGCCAAATCAAAAATCAAACTTTGATACAAAATCATTCTTGGCCGGAAAGGGGATTCAAGTTTGTTCTAATAGCCGGTCCCCTTTCAAAGGGGATAATCACGAAAAATAGGGGTTGTTCTTTCCACGGACCAGCTGGGCAGAAAAGCTAAATTTATATGAAAGTTTCCTGACATAGTGAATTCAAGTTTTTACAAATCATGACCCCCCCGGGAGGTAGGATGGGGATCAAAGTAATTAGTTTTACATGCGAATAGATAGAATAAATCTTTAAAGAACTTGTATTTTCTTGTTCCTTGTATTGAGACAAGTTCATTGACACATGGGGGTGGGGCTTGGGGTCATGACTGACCCCTTCCCTTTTAAATCATCCTCACAAGTCAAGGGTTTGTGATTACGTGAACTCCATACGTTGACTGGTGAGGATGGTGTTACAGTATAAAAATGTCAATCTACTTTTGCTTAAACGACATATATAAGTCTACAAAAAAGTCTGCTACAATCATCTTTTTTGTGAATCATACATATGCAACGTGATAATATTCATGATATGTGGGAGAAAATCTACATTACATTTTAAAAAGAAAAGTAAACTATTGAGATGTATTTAAAAATTGTCAGTATAGACTTATCCAAGTACATTTGAACAATTTAAAGAATATCTCTATAGTTGATGAATCAGGACAATTATTTAATCCATTTTTACTTATGTACATGTAAATCATACCAATACATTTTGAATAGTTATGAATTAGAAATTGCATTTGCTGCAAGATGGCAGGACTAGAACCATTGATACAAAGAATTGAATATTGTTTTGAGTTTAAATTTGAAAAAGATTGCACAAAATATCTATATCATAACAATTCATCAACCATAGATACTTGTTAGATATGGTCATAATATCAAAGAATTGTCAAAAAAGAGCAATATTTGAGAACAGACTTTTCCTCAACTATATATTTCTTGGACAGTTAAAAATTTGCATGTGTGTATAGTAGGGTCAAAGTTAATATTGCGCTACTTGAAGGTCTAGCACTTTAAAGGTACAGAAAGTTGCAACGTCACATGTCAATATACGATATCAGGGATAGAGAGTTGGAGGAATCTCACATTAGGGTGCTGCATGCTGGTCATATTGCCTCGAAATCCTGTATGGTTTAACAAACATTCCAATTTCATTTTATGAGTGCCTGGGTTTTAATGCAGACACATTAGAGGCTGTAAAGTTTCTGAACTTAAATCTTGTGGTGTATGTGAGCATTGAGGCCCATGGGCCTGTACTGACCTTTACCATACAAATTTTGTTTTACATTATGATAATTTGATACTTTCAGAAACCCAGAAATTGTTCTTCAAGATGAGCTTTCCAAGAGACCCTGTAAGAACTTCCTTAGCACTGGTACATGTAATTTCATGGACAATTGTAAATTCTCACATCTGACTGAGAAAAGAAAGGCTGATCTAGAGAAACTAGTGGAAGAAAAACAAAAGGCCAAAGTAAAGAGGAAAAGCGAATCATTGGAAGAGAGTGACCCAGAAAAGAAGCTATCAGAATGGTTATCAAAAAGGTTTAAAAAGGGGGAACAAGTTGATAACAAAAAGGAAGAGGCTCCACTGCTATCAGTATATGAAATTCCTCCTCATGTGGCTCAGATACCGAACCCCCCTCCTTCTGTTCTGCCCCCTCCACCAGATGTTCTCCGGGGGTTACCATTTGTGGATTGGGGTTGACTGGTAACTTGTTATATATGTTTTACATATACATATTTCTCGGTGAAATAGTTTCCTAGAGGATCGCTTAGAATTCCCCCATACACACGGCTGAGATGTGAACTGGATACATCATCACTTTAGGAATGAACCGTGTACTGCCACTGTCCACTAGATGCACATGAACAGTAATAGACAGACTAAGCCATAACCCAACAGTGAAACAAACCAATCACATACATGTAGGGAACTAAATACGTGATTAACATGTTGATGGATGTATTGATGATTTAAATCGAGAAGATAACCTTGGATGAGCTAAAATGAAAGCAATTTTACATTGCTGTGAAATTTCTTAATGGTATTAAACCTGTTATAGAATGTACATGCGGTAATACATGAGTGTGGGCAATATGTTTTGTACAAAATGCTTTGTTTTCAAGTTTATGCTTATGGATTTTATTAGAAATTTCTAATAAATAAATGTACATAGAAATCTACATGAGTTTGCTTCTGTGGGCATCTTTAGTGTTCTTTTTTCAGTGATATATATGTCTGTCCATGATGCCAATTACAATATTGTATGGTCTATTTATTGGAGTTTCCATTCATATATTTTATGGATATTATAGGAACTTGTGAACTAGCTATGAAACTATAATTTGATGTCATGGCTTTAATAGCCATTGAAAGAGAAGTGTATGGAGTCCATTAGTAGGTTTTAGAGATTTTAATTTGGAATATTGTATCCAATGTCTGGGTTATATTATGGAGCCACATGAAAGAAACAGAGTGATGATTTTTGAGATGGTTTTATTATACATCAATGAAGTTGCTGGGGTACATAGTTTTGACCCATCCGTCTTTCCATCTAACCAAGACAGGGCAGTCTTTCTGTCCATCAATCCATCCGTGTGTCGTAGCATGTTATCGCCGAGATAGAGCTTTCATTTGTTGATGGATTTCCAGGAAAATTTTTGAAGATAGTAGTAATAGTAAAAGCTTGGATGAGATTTATTTTTGGAGAAATCTGTCAAGGGGGACCACATCCATTTTTGGGAGGGGGACTTAGTGTTTTGTGGATAGCATGTTGTCGCCTTGATAGCGCTTTCATTGTTGATGGACTAGTACTTCCAGGAAATTTTGGGAAGTTGTTAGTAATAGTAAAAGCTTGGATGAGATTGAAAATTAGAGACATCTGTCAAGGGAGGCCACTTTTTGGGGAAGGGGACTTGGTTAAATATGGATTTTTGCGGACATGTTGTCACCTGGATAGTGCTTTCATTCCCTCCACCAAGGAGGTTATAAAATCAGCTGTGTTTATTACTTTATGTATTTGTTGATTGTCTATTAGTAACTTCATGCAAAAACTAATGGTTGGATCACTTCGAGAATTGGTACACAGATGTATCTTGGTCTAATGAAGACTCATTAAATTTCGGTGGTGATCTGGATCAGAATCCTGAATTCAGAAGACTTGAATGAAGCCATAGTGGAGGTATGCAATCTCTGATTGCTCTTGTGAAGGTAACTCTTAAATAACTAATACTGTAGAACTTCCAGATACTCATTGAATTTTAGTGGATTTATAAGAGTTATCTCCCATTCCCCTGATTTAGTCGGTGAGACTACTCTTAAGATCTTGTTGAATATCATTTGTATGATAGCTTGTTTTTTTGTAGGTCAGAGAGGTTGAATTCAAGATATTAAGTTCATTTTGTTTCAGAATATACAGGTAGCTGTTAAGAAAGATTGAAGAAACCAGATAAAAAAGAAGTCGGTAAAAAAAAAATCAAAATTTTTCATTTTATGTTCGATAACAGATAGCAGTGAGATTTTTATGTAGTGGTTTTATGACTGTCACTTAAAGTTCCTCACAGACTCCTTTGTCATCGTAGAAAGGGCAGATCATCCTAATCTACTAAACGTCAGAAGTTTAATTTTATTGCAGGACAAGTGATGAGCCCCCAGAAGATAGTTATGTGGAGTTGATGGTATCGAGTGGAGACGAGATGCATCCACCGGCAGATGACGTCCGGATTTGGTTTAGAAATGACAGATGGACAGTGGTTTTTTAATTGTCATCATTATCCACTCAGACCTTGTAATTTTCAAGTGATTCATTTTGAAAAGTTTCCTGAATTTTATGGGGAGACAGTTTTCAAAAATATTATTTTACTAAAGTACAATAACTGTAGTTGTATACAAATCTGTTATTTTAAATTTACCTCCCCCCCCCCCCCCCCCTCCCCCAAAAAAGCATTTGCTGTTAAAAATTTATGACAATTTATAACTAAGATAATTGAATGTTTTGTAACTCAGCTGGAAATTTATGTTGTAACAGGAAGGAAGAAAACGCAATGGACTAGACTGGGATTTGAACCCGGGCCCCCTGAATCTCCAGTCAGGTGTTCTACCAACTGAGCTATCTGGCCACCGGAGATGATCGAACCCAGCTGACCGCTACATTGTGTTGATATTTACATTCCTAATATTTTTCCCTTTGGTAACATGCATCTTTACCTATTGTTAAGATAGCCATTTCCTAATGAATGTGCAGCAGTTGTGAATGTAATGTTCATATGAATCTTGATTCATATAGTGCTTCTGTTTTAATGGCCGAGAGTTCAGACCGGCATGAAAGTAGAATGTACATGTAAGTATATTGAAAATACACGTACATGAAGGTATGAACTGCGATGTTCCATGTCGGCATACTTTTCATGATGCTCTAACACACTGTGTGAAGTGTCGCAGTTCATATGTATTTTCAAAAATGAAATTTATTTCTTGAAGTTATAAAGGTGATAAGCTTTGATAACACGATATACAAGTTAATTTCGGTGAACCAGTATACCCATTACAGTACCCGGCCCCTTGCTGTGAGATTACGCTAAATCAGAAGAGAATATCGTAGCAAACACTGTTGACTTGTGAAAGTCCTTTCCAGTATTGGTAACTTCAGGTCACGGGACACTTTTATGGGTAACAGTTTTATAGATGCTGTCTTATTAAGTAAGTGGTAGGGAATAGAAATTCTTGGTATCACTTTGAAGTCCTGATGGAAAAAAGAAAACCATGTTCACAAGTGACAAATCCAGTAATTCAAACAGATAATTACAGACCGCGGGGTGTTAATGTTACATGTCTCAAAA
Organism: Ostrea lurida; assembly: GCA_903981925.1. Taxonomy (NCBI): domain Eukaryota; kingdom Metazoa; phylum Mollusca; class Bivalvia; order Ostreida; family Ostreidae; genus Ostrea; species Ostrea lurida. The sequence continues at coordinate 9,909 of CAJDSM010018737.1, forward strand.
GCCCTTAAAATAATGAGTAGTTTTTTGCATGTGATTGAGTTACGTTTAATGAGATCTCTCTCACAGTGATGTGATATTAACATTTAAAAGAGGATTTTTTTTGTGATGTAAAGTTAAGCATTGATGACCAGTTTTCTCGCCTGTTTTGTTGACAATGTTTTGTGTGCTGGAGGTGATGGGGACCTCACACCATTAGATCCTCGCAGTCATTGTACAACATGACTAGTAACAGTTCCGTCCTGTGTTTTATGATACTTTGTCTGTTAGCAAATAAAATTTGCCATTAATGCATTGAAGACTTTTACAGTTTTGATGAGGGTTGTAGGGAACCACCCCCTAAGTTTCCTAATTGTGGGGTGATGGGTCTGACCCCACACAGGCAGGTGCACAGTTGAGTTTATTTTAATTGGATTGCAGTTCCTATTTATTTGTCAGATAATCAAACACTGCAAAAGTTTTATCACACATATTGTATGAGGCATTATGTCTCGATCATTTCAAAAGAGAGAGTTATCTTGTCTCCTTCCAATTTTTTCAAACCCAATGACAGACGGTGGAATTTATGCACTGCATAGGTAGACGTTGCAATGCTTTTAA
>CAJDSM010018740.1:9084-27789 GCA_903981925.1 Ostrea lurida
TTAAAAAACATTTTATACATTTTCACCGTAAGGCTATACATGTATTTAATCCCGCACTACCTGACTCCCTGACCCAGGATCAATATTTCATAATTTGGTTAGAGAGTTTCGGACACCATATGCATGTATTTTAGTTTTCCTAAAACATATATGGGAGTTGAATAAGAAAAATTTCCAAGATCTAATACATTTTCACTATAATGCCATATTGGCCCGCCCTAAGACCCGAACCCCTGACCAAGAAGCATAAATTCACAAATTTATGTAGACAGTTTCTAGACATTATAAGCATGCATTTTGTTTCTTTGAATATTTATTTAGGAATAAAGATTTTTTCTTAGGTTATAAAGATACCTTATGGACCCCGCCTTTAAGCGCTGAATCCCATACTCAGGGCCACGACGACAGATGAAGACCAACGGCAATAGTTCACCTGCGTTATTAAGGTGACCAAAAATTGTAAAGGAACCATATAATTAAGGGGGAAATCCAATGGATAGTATATTAAACACAAATTAATGCATCTAATATAATGTAACAAAGTAGATAAAAAGTGCAAATTATACTTTGTAATGACAAAGCTATTTTTATATTATATTTTATACTTACATGTACTCATACATGTTATCACAATAAATTACACAAATACACATAGCTTAGAAAAGGACAACTCGAGAGATTTAAGTCTCAGTTTTTTGTGCTTATCTTCAAAAGTAAGAGAGTATGTTCTTGATCACGGACATAAATTGTATTGTATCTATAAATAGTAAATTAGAAGACTGGTTTTTTGGGCACCACGTAAGTGTCCTCTGATACTAGGAAATAATAGAAATACAGCAAATCTGTTCTTTCATAACTTTTCCCGTTTAACATTCGGTCTTTTCCTCTTAAATAGCACTTGTCTTCCTTTGGAGGAAAAAACCTTGGTAATTCGTATGTTTCCACATCTTTCTATTATCCGATATATCCTACCGCCTTCACACCGTAGCTTCTTCCAATAAACACCATAGGCGGATTTAGAGTGGGCAAGGATCCCCCCTTTCGACAATCCTGATCCGCCACTGAACTCCCTGTTAGACTCATCTTTTTGGAATACAATTAATGGTGTCCTGAAGGTTTGGCAGTAACGTTCATGATATTTATTTATATCCTGGACCCAATAACGTTTATCTACAAAATCCGTTTTTCCATAACTACATTTTTTAGAAACAGTAGCCAAATCATGTTTTGTAATATGATAGGTGGTGTTGTGTATCATGTTGGCCCCTCCCCCCGGGGGGGGGCAGCTTTCGTTAAAATATGGGTAGCGGGACGTTGCCGCTGACAGTTGCAGACCCACCCCCACCCCCACCCTTTCATATATTTTAGATTTGAGAATATTGTATACCTTTTCATATAATTCTTTTCAAAATTGGTGACCTTTTCCCCCATATGACAAACCAAGAAACTGCCAAAGCGGATCAAAAAAGTAGAAGGCCATTCATATAATTAATTGAGTAAACATTAACCTTATCATATATTTCAGGCTGATTTCATACCTTGTCATATATTCTGTAGTGGAAAAGGCTCCTATTCCAGCGGCACGTCCCTATCTAGCGGTATATAGTAAAGTGCCCCCCCCCCGCCCCCCCCCCCCCCCGGGATATGTGCAATAAGTTTCAGAATCTTCATTCCTGTAGAAGCAGAGACATAATTTAAAAGAGACCATGGTTACATTTTTCATCTGAACATTTTATGCTCCAATTTATATATGAACCATTTATTTTTATAGGATATTCTTCATTTCTTACCGTGGTTATGAAGGAGAACATTTTTGCTGTCTTATGAAAGCATGAAGTAGTTGACGGGAGAGGCATGTGTACTTGGCGTGTGTCGACATAAGTTGTAAATACTTCTTCCTCGTTACTTTCATGTGTTTTTTGCTGGCATAGCACGCTATAAAAAGTAGTCATTTGACTGCCTAAAAAACAACAACCGTAAAATCAATATCATCAATACGCAAAGTTAATTTTGGAGGGGGGGGGGGGATATTCCGAGTCTCTACAATATCCAGTATGAGGGAATACATCTAAGTGACAGAGTCGTATCTTTTTAAAAACAAACTTGGGCAGGTTTAATTTTAATCAACAATAAAGTTATTGGGTTGCTAATAGAGGATAGGCCATTTTTTTTATATCACTGTGTGTGGCGGGTCGAAGAGACGTTGCTTATGGGAATTCTGATCTGATCGGTTTGGGGCACTAAGCCGCTCAGTCTCCACACCCCTTTCTTCTCTAATAACAACGGAGGAAATCTCGGTCCTAAGATAACATGGAATATACTTACATGGTACTTAGTGCAATCTCTGGGAAACAGTGAGCAAATAAACTTGAAAACTCATAGGCTTGATCTTGGACAGTAGATTCTGAGCGTTATACACACGATATAGGTCGTATATGTGCAATATTCCCTAATTAGTCCCTTAGTTTATACAATGTGGCCATTACCTTCGTTTATTCCAATGCCTGATTTGAAAAAAAAATTCTTATTTGATTTCAATAAAACATAAAATAATTTGTATGAAATAACGGATGTTGTCATGACATCAGTAAAACACAACATGGCGGTTATCAGCCAGTACATGTGATATTTTACTAACATAAACCGATTTTACTGATATATTAGTCCTATAGATGTTCAGTTATTTTTTTTTTTCAACGAATAAAACCATTGGAAACAAATCAATAAATAATTTTTCCTTACCGTATCCCTGATTTCTGACAAACAATAAAGAAAAACACCAGGTGAATACACAGATCGCCATCGTAAACACATCACACACACGGTAAACGAATGAGGAAGGAACTACTGAACCTGTAACGTTAGTGCATTTTATGTGTAGTAATGTTCTGTGTACTGGTTACTGCAGTTTATGACAGATGATATTTTTGATAGTCAGGCAATTCGCGGTTAACACATTTTTTTTTTGATACACATGCAAGAATTCTTATTAGTACTTAATCTAGTAATAGCTAACAAATACAAGAGGCCCATGGGCCACATCGCCTCACCTGAGCACAGTCTGCCCTTCCCAAAAGAGCGAGTAGTTGGGATTTAGAATGTACACTGTGTAAAACAAAATTAACCTATGTCCAGGTGGGAGGCATTATCTGAACCAACTTAAATCTTACTCCATATCAGGAAGCTTTCAGGAAAATACCCACTCTTTGGTTCAATGAAAAAGATTTTCAAAGAATATCTTATATATCTGCATGTAAACTTTGTGATCCCCTATTGGGGCCTCATCATAACCCCTAGGGTCAATGATTTGAACAAACTTGAATCTCCACTATTCGGCTTTCCTGCTCCGTGGTTCTGAAGAAGAAGATTTTTAAAGATTTTCCCTATTATATCTGCATGTAAACATTGATCCCCATTGTGGCCCCATCCTACCTCCGGGGGCATGATTTGAACAAACCTTGAATCTCCACTTATACAGGAAGATTCCATATAAATTTCAGCTTTCCTGGCCCAGTGTTCTTGAGAGGAAGATTTTTAAAGAATTTCACTATATTCTGCATGTAAAAGTTTGATCCCCTTATTGGGCCTCCATCGACCCCCGGGTGGTCATGAATTTGAACAAACTTGAATCTCCATCTACATCAGGATAGCTTCCATATAAATTTCAGCTTTCCTGGCCATTGGTTTTTCTGAGAAGAAAGGATTTTTAAAGATTTTCCCTATATAATCATAAGTTAAAACTTTGGATCCCTCTATTGTGGCCCCATCATACCCCCTGGGGTCATGATTTGAACAACTTGAAATCTCTCTATATCAGAAGCTTCCATAATAAATTTTCAGCTTTTCCTGGTCCAGTGGTTCTTGAGAAAGATTGTTCAAAGAGTTTTCCTATATAATCATATGTAAAACATTGATCCCCTATTGTGGCCCCATCGTACCCCCGGGGGTCATGATTTGAAAACAAACTTGAATCTCCTTCTTATATTCAAGGAAGCTTCCATATAAATTTTAGCTTTTCCTGGTCCAGTTGTTCTTGAGAAGAAGATTTTCAAAGATTTTCCTATATATAATCATATGTAAAAATGTGATCCCCTATTGGGCCCATCGTACCCTCGGTGGTCATGATTTGAACAAACTTGAATCTCCTCTATATCAGGAAGCTTCATATAATTCAGCTTTCCTGGCCCAGTGGTTCTTGGAAGAAAGATTTTCAAAGATTTTTCCTATTATAATCATATGCAAAACTTTATCCCATCTGTGGCCCCATCGTACCCCCGGGGTTCATGATTTGAACAAACTTGAATCTTCCTCTATATCAGAAGCTTCCATATAAATTTCAGCTTTCCTGGCTCCAGTGGTTCTTGAGAAGAAGATTTTCAAAGATTTTTCCTTATATACATATGTAAAACTTTGATCTCCTATTGTGCCCCATCGTACCCTCGGGGTCATGATTTGAACAAAACTTGAATCTCCTCTATACCAGGAAAAGCTTCCATATAAATTCAGCTTTCCTGGCCTAGTGGTTCTTGAGAAGAAGATTTTTTAAATGACACCACCCTATTTTTTGCATTTTCGCGAGTTATCTCCCTTTGAAGGGGCCTGGTCTTATTTGAACAAAACTTGAATCCCTTCACCAGGATGATTTGTACCAAGTTTGGTTGAATTTGGCCCAGTGGTTCTTGAGAAGAAGTCGAAAATGTGAAAAGTTAACGGACAGACGGACAGGACAGACGGACAGACAGGACGGACAGACGACGGACAAACAGGTGATCAGAAAAGCTCACTTGACCTTCGGTTCAGGTGAGCTAATAATAGATGCATGTCACCGTGATTCATCGGGCATATAAGTCATACCGGATCAGCCTAGCCTAGTTTCGAAATTTGTATTAAAAACGCGTCAGACTTTCGAAGAACATCATTACAAATGTTATGTTCATTAGTGTACTGTTAAGGAGATTTTTTTTTAAATTTTGTGTTTCTTGTTTGTTTTCGTGTTTATGTTTGTTTGGGTTTATACACGGTGTTAAGAAATGACAGTTCATGAGATAAGGATATAAATAGACCAAACATTATGCATTTCTTCCGACTCTCATTAAGAAATTGTAAGATCGGTGGTTCATCATAATTATGAATTAACGACAGAGATAATTACCACCAATTCCAATATACCTTGCTTGATATCTTAAAAGCATTCTCCCTTTCTTATTTATTTTTCATCAATAAAATAGATATCAATATTCTGATGGTCTATTATGGACGATTGCAGAGTTAAAGTCATCACGCTTATCATATAAGTAGTTATCAGTCTTGTCATTAGAAGTCAATATTAAGTAAAATATCCAAATCTGAACCAATATGTCAGATTCAGTGGTGTGTCATTTATTTCCGAGTTCGTCGGGTATATCAAATGGCATAATTATGAAATTTAGTGATTGTTATTGATAGGATATCATCTATATATTTATTACATGTATGTAAGTTGAAGGACACAGCATATTTTTTATTATCCCGTTAATGATTTTTGAACAAATTCTGCCTCGTATGTGAATATAAAAGTAAGTCTGCCAATTAGGGGAGCATGAGTGCCCATAGATATACAACGAATGGAAGGACATGTGGTCCCCAGACTACATTAAATATTATCTAGGTTAAGAAACCCAAGCATAATCTCTATCATAATATATTAGTTGATTTTTTCCGGATTTGTCATTCTCTCCGGTTTTCAATTCTCATTCTACACAAACTCCCATTACGGTTGATCACGTGATCTTCTTGAGGAAGGGCGAAGATTAATATTCGTGCACAAATTTTACTGATATTTGTACGGATTCCACTTATACTAGTACACGTGTTGTCTTCTTTAGCATCTTTCAATTCGGTTTCACAATGCATTCGATTGATCAGCTCGAACAATCATAGTAAGTAAGACTATGCGTAGCTTTTGCACAACGGTGACATATGCTATTTCTGATTCACCCTTTTTTATCGACAAGGAATTGGTATGCGTCAATAAAAGTTCAGATTCTTAGAACACTCATTTATGATATTGATTATTTTGTCTTACAGCAGTGTTGCGACAAGAGCCTGTGATTGAAAGATTTTAAATCTTGAATTGTATGAAGTGTGGAGTTTCTTAACAGTGGACACGGTGAAAGCTTTCTTACAGAGGATGTGCGCGCTTTGATTAGATACGTGAAAGAACAGCGCCCGGAATTTCATTCTTCAAGGCCCGTCCAAATGATTATGCAAATCCGAAAATTTTCAGAGAATTGGTGGACTTTATCATCTCTCTACACCTGCCGAGAATGTGAAACAGTCGTTAGTTTTTGCAAACTACACAGATTGGTCCCCTGAAGTGCATGCAGTTACCGAGTTAATTTGTCGTGGTTTACTAGCACGGTGGATGCATGGCTGAACAGACGGATCTTCAACTACGGTCGCGTCGTCGAGCGAGTTGACGGCTTGCAACGTTTTCCCGTCTTTCTGGTTTTTGGACCCGTTCTACTTCAATTTAGAAGCTTGACCTGGACGATGGAGTATCACTTGAGACAAACAAGGGCATATAAGTTATTACAATAACATAAGGCTGTTGTTGTTGCTGTTCTAATATTCTCTGTACAATGGTGAACGGTAAAACTAATGCCATAGTGATAAATGAAATTTAAAATGATTTTCTCGTGTGAGTAACATAAGCTTTGGAGTGTATGACAAGATGCTTGTCAGTGAGTACCTCTAAATGGTGATGAGGTTAGCACTACTTGTCTATATTCTCATGGCACATTGTTATTGACCTTTGAACTTTTCAGTTCCCGGTTTTTTAACCTCTTTCATGGTAGTGGGTTATTTTTTATATTGCCATTGACCTTTTGAACTTTTCAGTTCTGCGTCTTTATACCCTATATGGTCGGGGTTAATTATACATGTAAAAGGCAAAGAATATAACGGACAGGTGATCAATCTCGTAAGTCCCAAATAAATACAAAAATAAAAGTTGGAAATGTCAAACACGGGGTACCCCTGGACACACCAGAGGCGGGGATCAGGTGTCTAGGAGAGTAAATATCCCCGTTGACCGTCACACCCGCCGTAGCCCATAGTCTTGATCAGGAAACGGAACAATCCGTAGTGTATGAGTCAAAACTTGGACCCTATGTTCAGGTCTTTATGCCCCATATATGGTCGGGTATGTTATCATGCCTTTTTTTGACCTTTGTATTACGCGGAAGCAAAACTAAGTGGTGGTGGAACTATGTAGTCAAAGCATCTCGACAACGAAATAAAACCAAGTTAATTATTAAAAACTGTTGAAAGAGTATTTTTGAAAGTTTGACCCTAATTCTGGAACGTTAGTTCCCACGTTTAACCAGGTTAAGCATTTTCAGATTTTACTGGAAATTGCGTTTGTGTAGAAACAGATAAAAGGACTGTAATTCTGATTGTCCGTTTGAAAAGACTTATAATGTGGATGCCAACCTCAGAACATTTGAATTATTCAACCAGAAAGAACAAATTCAATGTTTCATGGCTAATTTATCATTCCAATCTCTTTCTTGGTTTTCTGGTTTAAAAAAAAATACATTACCTGTTTGTCAAGGATGGTATAGTGAATGATACTTTTCCCATCAGCAGATCCTTATCGTATAATCCATTAAAATACAACTGCAAGAAGTGCAGTACAGTTGACAATGCTTCCATTAAGTAAAATTGGACTCTCTCACATATGCCACTGCCCGCTGATTGCAGCAGCACATACCTATTGAGTTACATTGACTCAGAAAAGTATCTCTGCCACGGAAACCGGAGGTTCATGTCAGGATTCCTTAACGATGATTAATGCAAAATTCGGTTAATCAACCCGACCTGCTGAAAGTTTACTGGCAAGCACCATTACCCTGAAAGTAGCTTAGCCATCATTTCGCTCTATTTGTTACTCTCAATGGGCTGTTTCAATACAATGTAGATGCTTTATTAGCATGAAAATACCACGCTTTCAGAGGAGGATTCAAGCCCTATTTCACCAACTGTTCAAGGAGCCGTACATGATGATGCTTTCATCAATAGGCGTACACATTGGGGAATCATGCATGCATTTCTTCGGACTTTCTGCACAGGCCAAACTTAACAGTAATAGTGGACCTTAGCACCAAAGATGGATTTTGCCATTCTACTGTAAACATGTTATAGGCAAATGGTAGTTTCGAGGTTATATTACACCTAATCATGGCTAAAGTGGAGTCTATCAAAAGGCTGCTGTAGCTGATACCTACAAAAAAGATGTTATTGATCACTGTTCGTAATCTTTGCCTATTTCATTAAAATTAGGAGGTATGACTTTATTTGTTTTTACATAGAATGTTAGATTTTGATAGACTGTAATCTTTTTAATATGTCTTATTTGGGGCGAATATCGATCTTGAATGATGTTAAATCAATAAATATGTCCTTTATAAGCTGTTCAGTCTTCAGCCTCCAGATATTTTAAGCATATATAAGGTACTGTTGAAGTTTTAGTGATATAGGAGCCAGAGTGGCTTTGTTTGTCGAAGAACAGATGTGAAAATAAGTATGTAGCTATAGAAGTGGGTTTCCTATAAAAGAAACGTCAAAAATGGGCCTCTCATGGACACGAAGAATTTGCTCCTTTGTTTAGATGACCTGTTGTTATATTTCTTACGAGACACATCGTACAGAATTTATTTCTCAATTTCTACAGAAAGAAAAAATACCTTCTAGATATGGCCTTTAATCTCGACATTTTTAGATATATCGTGCTTACGAATTATCTATTATTATTAATTCATTATGTCGAGTATATTTTATTTCTAGTGAACTCAATAATAAAAAGACTATCTCACATCGGTTTCTTCCATTGGATCTGCTTCCACTTGATATTTTAATTACAACATAGACTATTAACGGCAACTAACCAACTCAAACTTCATGACAAACTATGCCTGAGAGATTTTAACTTCTCCGTTCTGTCAACTTCCCATATTTATATGTAGCAACATTCCATCATCACCTGCAGATCGGTTGTTTATGTCTCTTCAACCGATTAAAGATTTCGCATGCGCCTGTTCTGCATAGTATATTTGTTTTTTTAAATCGAGTCAAGCTATTTTGACAAAACATTTGACATTGCAGGGTTTGAACAGTAACGGTTTTAAAGACAAGAATTTCGCCAAATATTAGGTCGTTATATAACAGATCTAGTTTATAGTGTACCTATACAACGTGCCATGGGTTTAAAGGCTGTCTTAAGTGTACACACCAATTGTAACACCGTTATTTATACGACTAATTTGCATAGGATTACTCCGTTGTTGGTAAACCTTTTTCAGAGATATATGGGCTCACGGCGGGTGGGGACCGGTCGACATGGAATGCTTATTTCTTTTGGCACCTTGATTCCGCGATGTGATGAAGAGAGAAAAGAGAGCAGAAGAGAAGAGAGAGAGAGGAGAGAGAGAGAGAGAGATGAAGAAAGAGAGAGAGAAGAAGAGAGAGATGAGAGAGAGAGAGAGAGAAGAGAGATTTAAGGCCTGAATCCCATACTCAGGGGCCATAAATTTTACAATTTAGAGCGACGACAGATGAAGACCAACGGCAATAGTTCACCTGCGTTATTAAGGTGACCAAAATTGTAGAAACCATATAATTAAGGGGGAAATCCAATGGAAGTATATTAAACACAAATTNACCAACGGCAATAGTTCACCTGCGTTATTAAAATTGTAGAAACCATATAATTAAGGGGAAAATCCAATGGAAGTATATTAAACACAAATGAATGCATCTAATATAATGTAACAAAGTAGATAAAAAGTGCAAATTATACTTTGTAATGACAAAGCTATTTTTATTATTATACTTGTACATGTACATACATGTATCACAATAAATTACAAATACACATAGCTATAGGGAAAAGGACAACTCGAGAATTTGAAGTCTCAGTTTTTTGTGCCTTATCTTCAAAGTAAGGAAGTATGTTTCTTGATCACGGACAAATTGTATTGTATCTATAAATAGTAATTAGAAGACTGGTGTTTTGGGGCACCACGTAAGTGTCCTCTGATACTAGGAAATAATAGAAATACAGCATCTGTTCTTCATAACTTCCCGTTTAACATTCGGTCTTTTCTCTTAAATACACCGTCTTCCTTGTGAGAAAAATCTTGGTAATTCGTATGTTTTCCACATCTTTCTATTATCCCGATATATCCTACCGCCTATCACACCGTAGCTTCTTCCATAAACACCATAGGCGGATTTAGAGTGGGCAAGGATCCCCCCCCTTTCGACAAATCCTGTATCCGCCACTGAACTCCCCTGTAGACTCATCTTTTTGGAATACAATTAATGGTGTCCTGAAGGTTTGCAGTAACGTTTCATGATATTTATTTATATCCTGGACCCAATAACGTTTATCTACAAAATCCGGTTTCCCATAACTACATTTTTAGAAACAGTAGCCAAATCATGTTTTGTTAATATTGATAGGTGGTGTTGTGTATATGTTGCCCCTCCCCCGGGGGGGCAGCTTCGTTTTTATGGGTAGGGACGTGCCGCTGACATTGCAGACACCCCCACCCCCACCCTTTCATATATTTTAGATTTGAGAATTGTATACCTTTTCATATAATTCTTTTCAAAAATTGGGACCCCCTTTTTTTTTCCCCCCCATAGGAAAAAACCCCAAAAAAAAACCCAAAAAAGGGAAAGAAAAAGAAACTGCCAAAGCGTCAAAAAAGTAGAAGGCACATTCATATAATTAATTGAATAAACATTAACCTTATCATATATTTCATGCTGATTTCTATACCTTGTCATATATTCTGTAGTGGAAAAAGGCTACCTATTCCAGCGGCACATCCCTATCTATCGGTATATAGTAAGTGCCCCCCCCCCCCCGGATATGTGCAATAAGGTTTCAGAATCTTCATCCTTAAGAGCAGAGAATAATTTAAAACGACCATGGGTTACATTTTCATCTGAACATTTTATGCTCAATTTGATATATGAACATTTATTTTTATAGGATATTCTTCATTACTACCGTGGTATGAAGGAGAACATTTTTGCTGTCTTATGAAAGCATGAAGTAGTTGACGGTAGAGGCATGTGTACTTGGCGTGTGTCGACACAAGTTGTAAACTACTTTCTTCCTCGTTACTTTCATGGTTTTTACTGGCATAACACGCTTATAAAAAGTAGTCATTTGACTGCTAAAAAACAACAACCGTAAAATCAATATCAATACGCAAGTTAATTTTGGAGGGGGGGATATTTCGAATCTCTACAATATCCAGTATGAGGGAATACATCTAGTGACAGAGGTCGTATCTTTTTAAAAACAAACTTGGGCAGGTTTAATTTTAATCAACAAGAAAGTTTATTGGGTTGCTAATTATGGATAGGCCATTTTCTTTATATCACTGTACTGTGTGTGGCGGGTCAAGAGACGTTGCTTGAAGGGAATTCTGATCTGATCGTTTGGGGTCACTAAAGCCGCTCAGTCTCCACACCCCTTTCTTCTCTATATACAGGAGGAAATGCTCGGTCCTAGAGTACATGGAATATACTTACATGTACTTAGTGCAATCTCTGGGAAACAGTGAGCAAATAAACTTGAAAACTCATAGCTTGGGATCTTGGACAGTATGATTCTGAGCGTTATACACACGTTATTAGGTCGTTATGTGCAATATTCCCTAATTAGTCCCTTAGTTTATACAATGTGGCCATTACCTTCGTTTATTCCAATGCCTGATTTGAAAAAAAAAATATTCTATTTGATTCAATAAACATAAATAATTTGTATGAAATAACGGATGTTGTCATGACATCAGGTAAAACACAACATGGCGGTTATCAGCCAGTACATGTGTAGAAGAGGATGCATACTCCTCCATGGCACCTGATCCTACCTTCGCTTTTGTCGGAGGTCCGTGTTGCCCTACACTCGATTTTGTATATGTTTTTTGGATTATGATTACGTTTGACACAATGTTAACTTCGCCTTTTTGTATATTACTAACATAAACGATTTTACTGTATTAGTCCTATAGTATGTTCAGTTATTTTTTTTTTTCAACGAAATAAACCATTTGGAAACAAATCAATAAATAATTTTCCTTACCGTATCCCTGATTTCTGACAAACAATAAGAAAAAACACAAGGTGAATACACAGATCGCCATCGTAAACACACACAAACACGTAAACGAATGAGGAAGGAACTAACTGAACTGTAACGTTAGTCATTTATGTTTAGTAATGTTCTTTGTACTGTGTACTGCAGTTATGACAGATGATATGTGATCAAGTCAGGCATATCGCGGTTAACAACATTTTTTTTTTGATACACAGCAAGATTCTCTATTAGTACTTAATCTAGTAATAGCTAACAAATACAAGAGGCCCATGGGCCACATCGCTCACTGAGCACAGCTGTCTTCACTAAGGAAGCAGCAGTAGGTTGGGATTTAGAATGTACCACTGTAAACTAAATCTAACCTATGTCAGTGGAGCTTATCTGAACCAACTTAAAATTCTACTCATATCAGGAAGCTTTTAGGTACACATCCACTCTTCTGGTTCAATGAAAAAGATTTTCAAAGAATTTCTCTATATATCTGCATGTAAACTTTGCTCCCCTATTGGGGCCTCATCATATCCCCTAGGGTCATGATTTGAACAAACTTGAATCTCCACTTATTCAGCTTTCCTGCTCCAGTGGTTCTTGAGAAGAAGATTTTTAAAGATTTTCACTATATATCTTGCATGTAAACATTGATCCCTATTGTGCCCCATCGTACCTCCGGGGGTCATGATTTGAACAAACTTGAATTCTCATATATCAGGAAGATTCCATATAAATTTCAGCTTTCCTGGCCCCAGTGTTCTTGAGAGGAAGATTTTTAAAGACTTTTCACTATATATCTGCATGTAAAAGTTTGATCCCCTATTGGGGCCCATCGTACCCCCCGGGGTCATGATTTGAACAAACTTGAATCTCCTCTTCAATCAGGAAGCTTCCATATAAATTTCAGCTTTCCTGGCCAGTGTTTCTGAGAAGAAGATTTTTAAATGACACCACCCTATTTTTGCATTTTCGCGATTATCTCCTCTTTGAAGGGGGCCTGGTCCTTCATTTGAACAAACTTGAATCCCTTCACCCAAATGATTTGTACCAAGTTTGGTTGAATTTGGCCCAGTGGTTCTTGAGAGAAGTCGAAAATGTGAAAAGTTAACGGCAGACGACAGACAGACAGACAGACAGACAGACAGATCGAACGGACAGACGACGGACAACAGGTGATCAGAAAACCTCACTTGAACTTCGTTCAGGTGAGCTAATAATAGTGCATGTCACCGATTTCATCGGGGCATATAAGTCATACCGGATCAGCCTAACCTAGTTTCGAAATTTGTATAAAACGCGTCAGACTTTCGAAGAACATCATTACAAATGTTATGTTCATTAGTGTACTGTTAAGGAGATTTTTTTTTAAATGTGTGTTTCTTGTTTGTTGTGTTTATGTTTGTTTGGGTTTATACACGGGTTAAGATAGACATCATTGAATAAGGATATAAATAGACCAAACATTATGCATTTCTTCCGACTCCATTAAGAAATTGTAAGATCGGTGGGTCATCAAATTATGATAACGACAGAAAATAATTACACCAATTCCAATTACCTTGCTGATATCTTAAAAGCATTCTCCCTTTCTTATTTATTTTTTCATCAATAAAAATAGATATCAATATTCTGGATGGTCTATTAGGACGATTGCAGAGTTAAAGTTCATCACGCTCTATCATATAATTGAGTTATCAGTCTGTCATTAGAGTCAATATTAAGTAAAATATCCAAATCTGAACCAGATATGTCAATTCAGTGGTGTCATTTATTTCGAGTTCGTCGGGTATATAAATGGACATAATTATGAAATTTATGATTGTTAAATGATAGAGAATCAATCTATATATTTAACATGTATGTAAGGTTGAAGACACAGCAATTTTTTTATCCCGTAATAGTTTATTAAAAATTCTGCCTCGTATGAATATAAAAGTAAGTCTGCCATTAGGGGCACAATGAGTGCCCATATAGATATACAACGAATTGGAAGACATGGTCCCCAGACTAATAATTATCTATTAAAAACCCAAGCATGACATCTCTATATAATTATTTAGTTTGTATTTTTCGGATTTTCATCTCTTCCGTTTCAATTCTCATTCTACAAACTCCATTACGGTTGCATCACGTGATCTTTGTTGAAGGGCGAAGAATTTGCACAAATTTTACGATATTTGTACGGATTCCACTGATACTAGTAACGTTTGTCTTCTTAGCATCTTTCAATTCGTTTTCACAATGATTGTTGATCAGCCGAACAATCATAAAGTAAGACTATGCGTACTTTTGCACGAACGGGCTGACATATGGCTATATCTGTTCACCTCTTTTTACGACAAGGAATTTGGGTATGGTCATAAAAGTTCAGATTCTTAGACACTCATTTGTATGGATATTTGAATATTTTGTCTTAAGCAGTTTGGACAGACCTGTGATTGAAAATATTAAATCTGAATTGGTGATGAAGTGTGGTTTCTTAAAGTGGACACGGTGAAGCTTCTTTACAGAGGATGTGCGCGCTTTGATTAATTACGTGAAGGAACAGCGCCCGGTATTGTCATTCTTCAAGCCGCGTCCAATGATTTATGCCAAATCCGAAAATTTTCAGAGAAATTGGTGGACTCTTTTCATCCTCTACACTGCAGAGAATGTAAACCCAGTGTTATTTTTGCAAACACACAGAATTGGTCCTGAAGTGCATGCAGTACCGAGTTAATTTGTCTGGTTTACTTAGCACGTGGATGCATGGGCTGAACAGACGGATCTCAGACTACGTCGCGTCGAGCGATGTTACGGTGCAACTCTTTCCCGTCTTTTCTGGTTTTTGGACCCCGTTCTACTCAATTTAGACTTGACCTGGACGATGGAGTCCACTTGAACAAACAAGGGGAACATTAAGTTACAATAACATAAGGCTGTTGTTGTTTGCTTTAAATTCTCTGTACAATGGTGGGTAAACTAATTGCCATAGTGATAAATTGAATTAATATTTTCGTGTGAGTAACATAAGCTTGGGTGTATGACAGATGCTTGTCAGTGAAGTACCTCTAAATGGTGAGGTTAGCACTACTTGTCTTATCTCATGCACATTGTTATTTGACCTTTGAACTTTTCAGTTCCGGTTTTATACCTCTTTATGGTGTGGGTTATTTTTTATATATGCCATTTGACCTTTGAACTTTTCAGTTCTGGGCTTTACCCTATATGGTCGGGTTTATTTATACAATGTAAAGGCAAAGATAACGGACAGTGATCAATCTCGTAAGTCCCAAATAAATACAAAATAAAAGTTGGTCAAACACGGACCCCCTGGACACACCAGAGGCGGATCAAGTGTCTAGGAGGAGTAAATATCCCTGCTTGACCGGTCACACCCGCACTGTGAGCCAATTTGATAGGTAAACGGAACAATCCGTAGTGTATGTATATGCAAAACTTGACCTAGTTCAGGTCTTTATGCCCCTATATGGTCGGGGTCATGTTATCATGCTTTTTTGACCTTTGTATTTTTAAAACTAAGTGGTGTGAACTATGTAGTCAAAGCATCTCGACAACGCAAATAAAACCAAGTTAATTATTTAAAAACTGTTGAAAGAGTATTTTGATAAGTTTGACCTAATTCTGGAACGTTAGTTCCCACTTTAACCAGGGTTAAGACATTTCAAGATTGTACTGGAAATTGCGTTTGTGTAGAAACAGATAAAAGACTTAATTCTGATTGTCCGTTGAAAAGCTTACTAATGTGGATGCCAACCTCAGACATTTGAATATTCACCAGAAAGAACAAATTCAATGTTTCATGGCTAATTATCATTCAATCTTTCTTGGTTTTCTTTTAAAAAAAAAATTTACCTGTTTGTCAAGATGTTATAGTGAATGATACTTTTCCCATCAAGCAGAATCCTTATCGTATGAATCCATTAAAATTACAGTACTCAAGAAGTGCAGTACATGTTGGACAATGCTATCATTAAGTAAAATTGGAGCTCTCTTCACATATGCACTGCCCCTGATGGCAGCACCTACCTATTGAGTACTGACCTCAGAAAAGTATCTGCCACGAAACGAGGTTCATGTCAGATTCCTAGAATCGATGATTAATGCAAAATTCGTTAATCAACCCGACCTGCTGAAAGGTTACTGGCAAGCACCATTACCTGAAAGAGCTTAGCCAATTTCTGCATTTTGTTACTCTCAATGGGCTGTTTCAATACAATGTGATGCTTTTTAGCATGAAAAATACCACCTTTCAGAGGAGGATTCAAGCCCTATTTCACAACTTTCAAGGAAGCCTACATTGATGATGCTGTCATCAATAGCGACACATTGGGGAATCATGCATGCATTCTTCGACTTTCTGACACAGGCAAACTTAACAGTAATAGTGAACCTTAGCAAAGAGTGGATTTTGCCATTCTACTGTAAAATGTTTAGGACAAATGGTAGTTCGAGGTTATATTACACCTATCATGGCTAAAGTGGAGTCTATCAAAAGGCTGCTGATACCTACAAACAAGAGTTATTGATCACTGTTCGTTATCTTTGCCTTTTCATTAAAATTTAGGGGTATGACTGATTTTTTTTACATAGAATGTTAGATTTGAATAGACTGCTACAAATCATTTAATATTAAATATGTCCTTATAAGCAGTTCAGTTCTTTCAGCTCCAGATATTTTAAGCAATATAAGCGTACTGTTGAAGTTAGTGATATAGGAGCCAGAGCTGCTTTGTTTCAAGAACAGAGTGAAAAAGTATTATATAGAGTGGTTTCTATAAAGAAACGTACAAAATTGGGCCTCTCATGGACACGAAATTTGCTCCTTTGTTAGATGACCTGTTTTTATATTCTTACGAGACATGTACAGAATTTATTCTCAAGTTTCTACAGAAGAAAAATACCTCTAGATATGGCCTTTAATCTCGACATTTAGATATATCGGCTACGATTTATCTATTATTATTAATTCATATGTCGAGTATATTTTATTCTAGTGATTGATTAAACATTGTGTCAAACGTATCATAATCCAACAAAATATACAAACGTAGTGAAGGGCAACAGGACCTCCGACAAAAGCGAAGGTGGATCAGGCTCGCCATGAGAGTAAGATCTCTGCGACCGGCACACCCGCCACGGAGCCCTTAGTCGAATAAAGTAAACGGGATTACCCGTAGTCAAATCTAGTAGGAATAATGACAGCTAACAAAGGTATGAAACAAATCATCAACATATGCTTATGATAATATGTAATCGCAAAACAAGTCATGTATTATACGACCGTAGAATTTGCGAACTGTGACTTTAAACGAGATTCGTTTAAACCTGCAGCATCAACTTTTTGTTAGATTTGGGCCCTCGCTTTTAAAAAGTCGCATAGCATAGCATGCTTGCGTTCGAATCAACTGGGAATATACACACCTAAGCAGGTGATGTGAATTACACATAGAAAAGGAAAAGTTGACGATTGCAAAGTCAAAAGTCATCACGCTTATCACTAATGATAGTTGTCAGTCTGCCATTAGATCAAGTTTAAGGAAAATACCAAATTTAGAAGAGATATGTCAAAATTCGTGGGTGTCCTGTTATGTCGAGTTCTTCGGGATATATTCAATATGACATAATGTGAAAATGATGATTTTGTTAATTGATAGCACATAAATCATATACTATATGTAGGTTGAAGGACCGGCAAGTTTTTTGGTTATTTATCCCGTAACATAATGTCATTTTAAAGGCTGGGGATTTCGAAAGAAATGAAAGTTTAGTCAATATAGGATGAATTTCATTGTCTTAAAATACAAATTATAGTAACTACATGTATTGACCTTCACGCAACCGACTTTTAGTTGAAGTGACAAGACCCTTATAATGAAAGTTTCTCTCTCTCTCTCTCTCTTCCATCTCTCTCTCTCTCTCTCTCTCTCCTCTCTCTCTTCTCTCTCCTCTCTCTCTCCTCTCTCTCTCTCTCTCTCTCTCTCTCTCTTCTCTCTCTCTCTCTCTCTAACATCGCGGAATTCAGGTGCCCAAAAGAAATAAGCATTCCATGTCGACCGGTCCCACCGCCGTGAGCCCTATATTCTGAAAAAGGTTACAACAACGGAGTAATCCGATGTCAAATTAGTGTATAAATAACGGTGTTACAATGTGTGTGTAACACTTAAGACAGCATTTTAAACCCATTGGCACGTTGTATAGGTACACTATAAACTAGATCGTTATAGACCATATAATTTGCGAAATTCTGTCTTTAAACGTTACTGTTCAAACCCTGCAATGTCAAATTGTTTGTCAATAGCCTGACTCGATAAAAAACAAATATTCATATGCAGAACAAGCGCATGCGAATTTAATCGGTTGAGAGACATAAACACCATCTGCAGGGATGATGGAATGTTGCTACATAAATATGGAAAGTTGACGACGGAGAAGTTAAAATCCTCAGGCTGTTTGTCATGAAGTTGAGTTGTTAGTTTGCCGTTAATATCTATGTTAATAAATATCTAAGTAGGAAGCAGGACATGGAGACCCTGTGGTGTCTTTTATTTTGAGTT
>CAJDSM010018740.1:27814-38060 GCA_903981925.1 Ostrea lurida
TTCTGCATATGATATTTTTTTTTAAATCGAGTCAAGCTATTGACAAACAATTTGACATTGCAGGGTTTGAACCCTATCTTCGAGCCTTTGTCGGAGTCCGTGTTGCTCCTACATCTTTGTATTTTGTTATATTGGTTTTTTGCATATGATTACTGTTTTGACACAATGTTATACTTCCCTTATTGTATTAGTTCTGAGTGTTGTTAACTTCATTACCATAAGTAATGAAGGTTATATCCTGTGTGACTTCAATTCATAAACATGTAAGCTTTAATATATATCCTAGATAGGCTTATGTCACGCATAAAAATCAGATTCCAGACAATCGCACCCACTTAAATTTTGATTCGAATCAATCTAAGGAAAGCGCGAACGCAAGCAACATAGATTTGAAACTCTGCGTGACGACTCTGTGCCGGACGCTTGAGCACATTACTCTGGTCTGAGTAGCCAAAGCGAAATGTTGCCTATGTATCGATATGGATTATAGTGTCATTAACCATATCTATGAGGGAGATTATCTGTTCAAAAACCTGGTGGGAAACCATTGTCGGACTGCTAATTATGCCGCGCTATCTGTTGTCTATCTGTGAACATAAAGCACACTGGGCCAGATTTTGACAAAAATCGCCGTTGCATTCCTGTCGCTACGCGCATCGAGTAGAGTGCTGCACGTGGTAGAGTACACCTTTGTACCAATCTTTCATAAACATGTTTTTTATTGTGTTATTTGATAAATGATATGCGACTCCCAATTGGCCTCGATCGAAGTTTATTGTGTTATTTATCCTTGTGTAGAGACTAGTAGGGAATTGTAGGGAATGCGGTAAATCGAGTGACGCAAAACGTAGCATCGCAAGTGAAAAGTTAATACGGCAGACGGACAGACAAAGACAGACAGACAGACAGAGTACGACGGACAGACCGACGGACAACGGTGATCAGAAAAGCTCACTTAACCTTCGTTCAAGGTGAGCTATAATAGATGCATGTCACCGGTGATTCCATCGGGGCATATAGTATAACCGGAATAGCCTACTAGTTTCGAATTGTATAAACGCGTTCAAGACTTTTCGAAGAACATCATACAAAGTATGTCATTTATGTTACCTTACTGTAAGAGATTTTTCTTTTTTGTAAAAATTGTGTGTTTCTTGTTTGTTGGTGTTAGCTTGTTTGTTTGGGTTTTAGTTATACAACGGGTTTAAGAATGACATCATAGTAGATAAGGAATATAAACTAGACTATAACATTATGCATTTTTCCTCCGACTCCATTAAGAGATTGTAAAATCGGTGGGTCCATTCAAATTATGATTAACGACAGAGATATACCACCAATTCCAATTAACCTTGCTTGATATCTTAAAGCATTTCCTCTTATTTTCTATTTGTTCTTAATTTATTTTCAATCAATGAAAAATAGAATATCTATTCGGATGGTCTATTATGGACATTGCGATTAAGTCATCACAGCTATCATATAATAGTTATCAGTCCTGTCATTAGAGCAATATAAGGTAAAATATCCAAATCTGAACCAGATAATGTCTAGATTTCGTGGTTCTATTTCATTCGAGTTCGTCGGGGTATATCAAATGGCAAATTTGAAATTTATGATGCTTAATTGATAGGATAATCATCTATATATTAACATGTATGTAAGGTTAAGGACACAGCATTTTTTTTATTCCGCTAACTAGTTTTTGAAAAATGTCTGCCTCGTATGATATAAAAGTAAGTACTGCCAAATTAGGGGGCAAAACAATGAGTGCCATAGATATACCCGAACGAATTGGGAAAACATGGTCCCCAACACATAATAATTATCTATAAAACACCAAGCAATCATCTCTATCATAATTATTTAGTTTGTATTTTTTCCGGATTTGTCATTCTCTCCGTTTCAATTCCAATTCTACAACTCATTAACTGGTTGGATCAACGTGATCTTGTTGAAGGGGAAGAATTTGCACAAATTTTTTACGAATATTTGTACGGGATCCACTGATCTAGTACACGTGTTTGCTCCTTAGCATCTTTCAATTCGTTTTCACGACAATGATCTTGATCAGCATCGAAACAATCATATAAGAAGACTTGCGTAGCTTTTGCACGAACGGGCTGACATATGGCTATCTGTTCACACTCTTTTTACCGACAAGGATTGGGTATGGTCATAAATCAGATTCTTAACACTCATTGTATGGATATTTGAATATTTTGTTCTAAGCATTTGGACAGACCTGTGATTGAAAATTAATCTGAATGTGAGGAAGTGTGGGTTTCTTAATGTGGAACACGGTTGAAGCTTCTTACAACCGGATGTGCCGGCGCTTTGAATTAAGATTACGTGAAGGCAGGCGCCCGCGATACTTGTCATTCTTCAAGCCGCGTTCCAATGATTTATGCAAAATCGAAAATTTTCAAAGAATATGGTTGGACTTTATCATCTTCTCTACACTGCATGAGAATCGTGAAAACCAGTCCGTTAATTTTTTGCAAACTACAAACAGAACTTGGTCCCTGAGATGCATGCAGTTACCGAGTTAATTTGTCGTGGGGTTTCTAAGCACGGTGAGATGCATGGCTGAACAGACGGATCTCAGACTACGGTCGCGTGAGCGAGTTTGACGGGCACGTTCCCCGTCTTTTCTGGGTTTTTGGGACCCGTTCTAACTCAATTTAGACTTGACCTGACGATGGAGTCCACTTGAACAAACAAGGGAACATTAATATGACAACTAACTATAGGCTTGTTGTGTTTCTGTTAATGTCTCTGTACAATGTGGGTAAAAACTAATTGCCATATGTGATAAATGAATTAATATTTTTCGTGTGAGTAAACATATAGCTTGGAGTGTATACACGATCTTGGCAGTGAAGTACCTCTAAAATGGTGAGGTTTAGCACTACTTGTCTTATTCATGCAACGCACTGTTATTGACCTTTGAACTTTCAGTTTCCGGTTTTTATACCGTCTTTATGGTGTGGGGTTATTTTTATATATGCCATTTCGACCTTTGATACTTTTCAGTTCTGTCTTTATACCCCTATATGGTCGGGGTTTATATTATACAATTGAAAGGCAAAGATACGGACAGTGATCAATCTCGTAAGTCCGCAAATAAAAACAATAAATAAAAGTTGGTCAAACACGGACCCCCTGGACAACCACCAGGCGGGATCAGGTGTCTAGGAGGAGTAAATATCCCCTGTTGACGGTCACACCCGCCGTGAGCCATATCCTTGAATCAATTTGACTACGGATTACTCCGTTGTTGTAACCTTTTTCAGATATAGGGCTCACGGCGGGTGGGACCGGTCGACATGGAATGCTTATTTCTTTTGGGCACCTGATTCCGCGATGTTAGAGAGAGAGAGAGAGCGAGAGAGAGAGAGAGAGAGAGAGAGAGAGAGAAACTTCATTATACGAGGTACTTGTCACTTCACTAAAAGTCGGTTGCGTGAAGCGTCATACATGTAGTTACTATAATTTGTATTTTAAAAGAAATGAAATTCATCCTATATTGACTAAACTTTCATTTCTTTCGAAATCCCCAGCCTTTAAAATAGACATTATATAGTAATATGCACACTTTTACCACTGTGCAGTGCGTTCGTGATGAAGATATAGCTATCATTACAAATTTAGAATAGATGAAAGACAATAACATTGCAAATGAATAACCGGTAATTCATGATGATAGAGAAAGAGACAAATACTTGACAACTTTGTACCAACCAAACTTTATAGGGTCGGTATAGAGAGATCGGTCTTTATAATAATTAATGATATTATATATAAAAGCTATGAATATGCAATTGAATATCATAAATCTTGAAAGTGAAATGAGATATAAAGACTACATGTACATGTATACATAATTTAAAATCTAATCACAAGAATGACATAGTCCGTACCATAAAAAAACTGTGAGCGCTTTCGCCTTGTTGGCTCTTCAGACAATTAGTTTTGAATTATCGGTTGATAGAATTCAACGTTATTACTTATGACGTCACAATTCTCCTTGTTAACAATAACATTATATTCTATCAACGGACATTCTGAAGAGCCAACATGGCGAAAGCGCCAAAATCCAAATCGTATATGTATATATACATGTTATATACAACTATTATTACCAAGTCTAATGCATCAATTTCACAAAAATCTGAAAACATATTTGTAGCATATTAATGGTATACAGAATAAAAACTGTTTTGATTAAATGTACCGAATAAGCAGCTTTTAGCGAGGATTTTATTTCGGCATTATTGGCGAGAGTGAGGAGATCGCTAGAATGGATTATCATTTATAGATTATTCCATCTCACAGGTAATAATTCCCTCTACTGAAATTATAAATTACCGTTATTCATAATCGATTCCGTTCGACCAAGTATGATCTGGAAACCGTTATATCTTATACATGTACCACCTTCGCTCTCCTTCTTATGAGATATACATGTACATACCCAATACGAAAGAAAAAGAAGTCATGTTGTACATGTATTTTGCACTTTGTCCCTAGCATGACTTTAATTATGATTAAACTGAAGAGTTTATATTTTTCAGTTTAATATAAATCATCATAACGCTACCAATTTTGTGCACCAGATGCGCATTTCGACAAATTATGTTCTTCAGTGATACTCAAACCGAAATGTTGGAAATCCGAAACATGAAAGTAAAACTCTGTAAAATGTATCAATGTAGTCCAAAAGAATGGGGCCAAAAACTTCGAAGGATCAGAGCTATGCTCTGGAGGGGATAATCCTTAATTTTGTGATGAATTTCTAATTTTACCACTGCAATATAATATGATATAATTATGAATAGTTAGGTAATATATAATTTTGATTTAAAAAAAGCAACAAAACATGACCACATATAATTAACTACGTAGAGTTATACATGACGTAATCATTACATCATATCTAAAGATCATACTCCTTGTGGTCTGAAAATGCATCTTATAACAATATGAAAATAATGAAAACAAAACATGAGGAAAGGTGGATGGGCGGTGGTACATGTAGTTTAAATAATTCAAATAGTTAATGAAAACATAAACAGGAGGAAGGGCGGAGGTGGTTTGAACAATCCAAATAGCTGCAAGACGATTTTTATTTTGTGGCGTCCTAAAAGAAAGTAAAGAAAGCGACGCAATACCGGCAATGAACAAAGAAATGTTTCCCGTGAAATGAATGCATTGACCCAGACGAGCTCCTCAACATTCCACAACCAAATATGGCGCTCACAAGATCGCCGGTCTGGAAGAACAGTAACTCGGGCAACTTTACAAATTCTAAAAAAATTAGCTCTACTTAAATACGTATTCCCATTTCATGGGGGGAACTCGCTAATTTTGTGTCTCGCTAAATATTCCACTCATAAGGTATTCGTTAATCATACGAATGAAATGTTTTATACTCCACTTCAACAGCTGATTTCGTTATCACAAAATCTTTTGATACATGTTTTCTGATCCTTTAGGGTTGCATGACAACAATAAGCACACATTCCGCGGGCAATGATGGAGACCAGGTTGGGGCTTTTAATAAAGGTATCCTTAACCGTTTCCTTCTTCTTCAGAAGCTTCATTCTTACGGTCTGCTTTTCTCTGGTCTCATTCATTCCTGAAATTAAATTTGGTCGAGATATTAAAGTATATCCTGGCACATGGTATGTTCGATCAACATACTGCCCATGACTGAAAATGACTGATTGTATAGCTGAACTACACGAGATAACATATTGTCTTTAACAAGGTAAGCCAAATCTTAACATGCAAGTATCTTTTATAACCTCCTTGGTTAATAAATTTACACATTGACAAGCAACTGTTTCTTGTATGTATAAACGAGGGTTGTCCGTAAAGTTCGTGGGCAAGCCTAATTTTAAATACAAAATACCAATTTCAAATGCATATTTACCAAGAATAACTTCGTTATTAGACTTGGGATGATGGCCCGGAGCACGGCGAAGTTTCAATTAAAAAGTTATTTGTCATTTTTACATTCCATTTTTATTTAGTACATTTCGCGGATGAGGTGATTTTTACATTATGACGTTGATAATAGGTTCAACACACCTGCAAAATTTGAACGTTCAATGTTTCGAAATGGCAGAGAAAACGAGGTTTGAATCTTTAAAGACAGGATCGTCATTGTTCGAATAAAAAGACGTTTTTGGAAAAGGTGAATTAGAGAGCAGTGATAAACATTTTGTGCAGACATCGGAAAAACATCCACGAGACCCATAATTCCTTTAACAATCTGAAAACCATTGTAATGTGAGCCGTTCATTAGTGTTTAAGTGACACAAAAGATTTCGGACGAAGGGACAGCTTACGGAATGATATGCGTGAAGAAAGAACATCTTCCGAGATTACAGTAAAAAAAAAAATAAGTTTGTGATGAGATTGACAGTTAGGGTTATTAATTGTTCGTGAAGTTGCAGGGAAATGTGGAATTTCAATGACTATGGTACATGAAATTTTATCCCATGCTCTAAATATGAGTCGTTTCTGTGCACCGAGAATTCTGACAGATGAAATTTTGGTGAAGATAGTAGAATTCTCAAGACAGAGTATAAAACGAAAATTAACCGAGCCGGCGCAAGGTTTTTGGAAAGAATTATTACAGCCAACGAAAACTGAGGTTTGGTAATTTGCAAGACCTGAGACAGGAAGTGTTAAATGATATTTTACGTATGAAACTAGAACAGTTTGTGCGCATTTTTGATGACTGTTGAAATCGACATAAGAAATGTGTCGAGTTAAACGGTGACTACATTGAGAAAAGTTAACTGTATTTAGCGTTTGACGTCGAATAATGCCAAGGATTTTCATTTTAGTGTTCAGGGTATGACTTTGTGTCTTTTTTGTATGTGATAGAATTATAACCATTTATGCTTTCACGTCTGTGATGAAAATTCGCACATCAATGAAACATGGATTTGACGAAGATAATAGTTTCATTTTTATCAATGTTTGTCATTTTTTTTATTATATATATATATATATAAAGGATGTACACTAACTTTACGGACAACCCTCGTAAATATTACATCGTTCATTGCAATTTATGCATTGTACAAGTACATGTAGATAATGCCTGTCTCATTTTTCAGTTGCTGTCTGTAAAAGCATTAAGAATGTAATATTTTCTTATACATTCAGTCTAAATTACACTTACCTTCTGTTTTCATGAGACAGAGAGTGTTGTATTCTGGGTCTGATATTTGTATACAAATGCGTTTTGCGAGTTCTGACCCTTTTCCGGTTTCTTTTACCTCCTGCACTAAATCTTAAAAGATATAAGAAATGTCAATATTATCCTCGGGCTATGATGCTTTTTAGAAAATGTCGTCAAATACAACATATGAGCTTTCATCAAGCCAATGCTTCCTTCCATAGTGCACATTCAGCAGAGTAAAGTGAAAACTTTATATTTTTTTCATCCTAACCCCTATATTAAATTTCAAGTCTATGATATGAAACATTTTTTTCAACGAATTGTCCATTTGATGCTTCATGTAATTTGACTTCTGTGACGTTTTCTTCAACTTTGGAAAATCCAACGTCTATGATAATTAATCTTAAGGTTTCCAAAATTATATCTACAAAAGAACGCCGTATCCACACCTTTTATCAAAATGAAACCAAAATTAGATTGAAACCTACAATCATTTTGAGGAGCCAAATTAGCGTCAAAATAATCATGGAAAAAAAGTACTAGTAACTGTGCGCAGCACCATGTTAGATTAAATGGACGCATCAATAGACGATTTTAGCTTCTCCGTCGTCAAGTTCCCATATTTATGTAGCAATATTCCATCATCATCTGCATATGGTGTGTATGTTCCTCAACTTATTCGATACGCAAAAGCTCTGCGTATGATCAGTTTTTGAATCGATGCAGGCTACTACTTACAAGTTGGTATTGCAGGAGTTTCAACAGCCAACGTTTAAAGGCAGCATTTCGTAAATTCTAGGTCATTATAACGATTTAGTTTACCAGTATGACCTATCATTGAGTCAAATGCTGTCTGATGTGTTTCATAGCAATTGTTAAGCCGTTTTATAATTGATTTGACTACTGATTGCTCTGTTTACCTGATCAAGACTATGGCTCACGGTGAGTGTGACCGGTCAGCAGGGGATGCTCACCTGATATCACCTCTGGTGTGTCCAGGGGTCAGTTTGCCCAACTCTGTTTTTGTATTCTATTAGGGACTTACAAGATTGACCCTGTTTGTTATCTTTGCCTTTGCATATAAATTCATTGTTTTCATTTTGAAAATTCAACATCTATGCCAAGTCCATCAATATTTTATGAATCAGATACACATTTCGTGGGCGCCGTAGGAATACACCCGTGGTGGTAAAAAAAAAAGCATATAGTGATATCAGCTGTATAAAGGAGTGAATATGTGAAAGAAGATATCAGTTTATCAGCTGTAAAGTTTTCATTCTAATTTCAGTAAACAGTCACGGAAACATTATAATTATTTGTCTGGGTAACATGTAATTACATGTTTTGTCTTATTCATGCAAATGGGAATGAAATATAAACTTACGCCTTATGCTTGAAGGTGTAGTAGTAGCTGGAAAAAAATGAAAAGCTTGTCAAACTGCACGTACATACATAATTAACCAAAGTTTTACAATCAAATAATGACAAACATCATAACAATTTAAGTAGTGTCTGTATATCTTTGTTACACAGTTCTCACTGTATATGAAACTTATCGAAATAATGCTACTAATAGAAACAGAGCAAGCAATAACCAACGAGTCATGTTTACTATTTTATCATCTCAATACTGTTCTTCTATTATATTTAGGAACACGAACTTACCTTCCTGACGAAAGTTAGTTGTCGTCAATCTGTGTGTGTTGCGATTTGAGGACTGTTCTAGAGATCAAAACACAAAATTAGGAATACTATAGTGAATTCGTTTTTAAAAACTTTAATCTGGAGAATAATCAGATTTTTTGTGGAAATTTATGATACACAAAAATGTGTCAAAACACTGGACATTTTGATTCATCCAATTATTTATAGATTGACGGAAAAAAATAAGTCAGAAACATATTGAACTTTCAAAATTCCCCAGCTATCCATTTGGTCTTTCGTCAGCTTTCTGCAATTTGTATTATGATTATCAAGTAATTTATCAATTGAAGCTTACAATTGATGTGTCGCACATGTACATGTATAAATGTCGATATTTCAGTCAGGAATTAAAATGCACATGTACGGAAGTCAAGTGCCCTCCAAATCGTAACAAACTATACAGTCTACGTCCTGTTTTCCAATGCAATCATGTCGCCTTGCAATTCTGCATTCGAAAAAAAGCTCCTTGGTCAGATGCTTTCATAAAACAAAGCATACATAAACCTATATGTACTTTAAAAGGCTAGATGTATTCTGCGCGCCCTTACACCAATCGTGGTCAATGTTCTTTAATGAAATTTTGCTATGATTGTAACCACTCAAGTGAGCTTGATTTTCTGAATACTTTTGCTCTATCGCTTGGTTGTCTTATAGAAATGGCGTACGCGAAAATCGAACCCAATCCAAAAGTTCGAGGCCTAGCAAAACTACAGCTATTACATTAGATAAAGATATATAGTTTGCCTTAATCTGTTTATATTTTAGGATACATACAGTGACAGCGGTCTCCATGTTTACTACAAATAGTCAGTCACTAAATAAGAATGAAATGGAGTCCCTCCCCAGTATCTTCTATTATTCAGCCTCCAGAACTTAATCAATAATTTACATAAAGCACATTTAAATTGCCAATTCAATTACAATCTCGGTATTGGTGATAATGTTTCTTGCAATCGCTGAAGACGTGGGACGGGTTTTACAGTGTATATTTACAAAACATCAGATCCGAAAATAAATAGGGGGTGCATCATTCCACCCTCTTGTGATCCCCCACCACGTGTGACTTCTGGTAAAATATCGAGCCCGCTACGTACAATGTACATGTACGATTAAAAGTAATCGAATTAAAATCGGAAAAATTATGACGCGCAGACGCGTCATATGAAACTATCCCATTAGAATCTCCTCACTGACTTTCAGATAAAACCTTAAAAATGGAGGTCGCGTGTCGCAGCAGGTGTTGGCACGTTTTAAAGTGCCAACTGCTACAACTGAAAGCGCAAAATATTGGTTAAATTTGTGGTACTTCACCTAAATTCTATGGTCGTTATAACAATTTAG
>CAJDSM010018743.1:9224-22585 GCA_903981925.1 Ostrea lurida
CTAAATCCATCCACTGCAAGTTAACCATCAGAAAAAATACAATTTACAAAACGAAGTTGCATTAGAATGTAGATTTACAGATCTCACTGGATGTTCTCAGATATTATGCTCATCCTTAATTTGATACACCACATGAATGAGTATTAAACTTGTATTAACTATCTGAACATTTTGATTTAAAACAACACAACACTCATTGTCCAATTTACATTAGTTTGTAATATTAAACTTTCTTATCTATTTCAAGAGCAAATCTTTACTATTTCTAATAAGAACTGTAATGAAAGATGAGTACCAAATTCATAAAAAGTCCATGGCATTGTTGAAAGAAAACTTACAACTATAAGTCTGTCATCCTGTGCACATATTTTTTTAAATCTTTCAATTACAAAAGACAATGGTTTAATACTTGCCTACTGTGTGGCATCGCGCGTATAAGTATAACCTTATATATATGTGTCTTCTTTGTAAGTATAAGGTTTTGGGATGGGATTGCACTATTTAGATTGTTTGTAGGAATATTTTGGTGCAGGTAAACTGACTAAATTACCTTTAATTTCTTTGTTTTACAGAAAACTAGACGAATCCATATATTGACAGGTGCGTAAGAAGGGGTTACGGTGAAATACATTGTTTTAGAAATTAGCATGGATTCATTGATTAAAGGAATAAATCAGATTTATTTATATGTGGTTGATTAAATGTAATTGTTTTTTAAAGCAAGAATCTGGAAAAGGTGTTCTGCATTTTTACATGTGCATATTGTTGAAAAATCAAATGTTCACACACCCTCTTGTATAAATACGATGTCAAATGGCTATTGGTGGGGAGTCTCAGACGAATATTTAATTGTTAATTTCTGATTTTGTATTCATTGTAAATTGTTCGAATGGAGTAATTTAAATGATTAATATGCAACACATGCAGCTGTTTTTCTTGCTTTTATTTAACAGCATATGAAAGTTTTGTGATTTTTAAATTGTATAATGTACCACTCTCCAACGAGTTCAGCAATTTTTATAGAGTTATCAATTGTTAACTTTAAATTTGAGTATTGTGGTAAGTTGGTTAGTATTATGGGGTTAACAAACAATGGAATGATTTGTATAATCACTTTCCTGTTTATCACTTTGCCTTTCCATTGTCTTGTATTATACATCCCCACACAATGTGAAACAGCCTAGGCCAATTTGATTCTCTGTTATTCACTTTATACAGGAGGTTGTGAGTTGAGTCCTGCTTTGCATAAGGCCAGCGTCAAACCAGTGACTTAAACATAGGTAGTGACCACTGGCTCGTTTGCTTCAGATAATGAGCTAATTGTATTATTGTGACGAATATAGAATTTAATTATGTATAAAACATAAACGTACCCCAACCCATAGATAAAAGAATAAAATCCACGCATCAAAGATCCGCATTTTTCGTCATTTTAAAAAAGGTTGTATCATAATAGTACATTTAATAAAGATCAAGTATGGTCGTTGTAACTTTTTAGTACCGACGAAAAATGCAGCTTTTTGGTGGTGTGGATTTGTATTTACTATTATTTAGCGCCTATTTATAACGACCTTGAATGTTGCACCTGCACGCTATTAACGGCCTTGATCTGCTACCTCCCCTCGGTTATACGCCTTGATCTCACCTTTCCCTTGGTTACGACACTTGATTCTACCCCCCCTGGTTACGGCCTTGATGTGACACCTTCCTATGGTTTCGACTTGGATCTGCAACCTCCCCTTAGTTACGTGGCCTTGATCTTCAACCTTCCTGGTTGACTTGATCTATCACCTCCCGCTTGGTTACGGGCTTGATGGTCACCTTGCCATGGTTACGAGACCTTGGATCTACACCGCTCCTCTGGGTTAGACCTTTGTATCTGCTCCTCCCCTCGCGTTATGGCTTGATGCTAGCACTCCCTGGTTATGGGGCCTGTTCTAACACCTCCTGGTTAGCTGTTACCTGGCCCTGCAGCTTCGTCGTTGGCCTTGACTACACCGCCTGGTTATGACCTTGATATCTCACCTCCGTGTTATGAACCGTTTCATGCTGCACCTCCCTGGGTTATGGCTTGAATCTGCTCCCCTGGTTTACGGTCCCTTGAACTCACACTCCCTGGTTTCAGCCTTGATTTTGTACTCCCCTGTTAGAACCTTGACTCATTGTGTCTATAACGTGTTCTCCATGGATGGCAGGAAAAGGGCATGAAATCACTTTCATACGAGCCCAGGGCAACCCAGACTTTGAGGAGGGGTGGTTGCATGATTTTAGTCGAGGGGTTTGTGCAGAATGAAATATACTATTAGGGACCTCAAAAAAAACCTCCAAAACATATTTTTTCAGTACATGTGTATTCTGGAGTAAGATATTTAAAAAGTTAAATAAACATTCAATAAGATTAGCGCTACTCTAATACACTGTACATATATCATAAGAATTTTCTTTTAATAATACATAGTAATTGCATAATAGAGTAATGTTCAAGAGTGGTATAATAGCACTTTTCTTGCCGGGGTGTGCCTTACCCCCATCTCCACACCTTTGTGGACTGTCAGACTTGACTTCATAATTTAGAAGTTGAAAGAAAAGAAATCGATACATTCTATTTAATATTTGGCTAATAATCTGAAATAATTGCTATCGAGGTTTCTCTGAAAGATTAGTTTTCCCTTCTCAGGGGGGGGGGGGGCTGTTTATCATCGTTCAACGCTCGCACCATTTAGGCTAAGTATTTAAAAACCTTATCTACAGATAGCACCTGAGTTTGAGATGGTTAAGTGTGAACTTACGTGGCCACTTACGTAAATCACACTTGCATTACATATAGTGTTTTTTAATATGCGCAAATTATTATTGTGTCACCAAGCATATTATCAATTGAAATAGGCGTCGAAGATAGGCCTTTCTGAAAACGCGAGTATCCGTTCTTGATCTCGAACGCACGTTTATGTAAGCGCTAAAAATAGTTTCGCATAAGGAAAGTGTGGATAACCGATTCGATCAGACATACAGAAACATACGAATCAGACAAGTATGGGGGCAGATTGCAAGTTGTTTTTCTGTAGACTTATGAACGAGTGCATGATATGATATAAATGCAAATATAGATATGTCAACTGTGCAACAAAAACTATGTTGGCAATGCAAGAAAAAATATAATCAGATAAAAAAATTTAAAATATTGCTTCACACGTGAACCAACATTCTCAGATGCACTACTTCATTTATGTTGACATGCAATAGTATCCAACATAACTATATGTTGTATGTCGATTAAAAATATCATGCTTGTCCGACAATAATATTCTCGCATGTTAACATAGAATATAAAGTTGCATGTCGACATACTAATATCTAGCATGTTATACATAGATAAGTTGGCTGTCGACATAAATATCTAGCATGTTAACATAGATAAGTTGCATATGTCGACATAGATATCAGTGGCGGATCAGGATTTGTCAAAAGAGGGGGCCGGTTCGTTGAAAAAGGAGCCAATAAGCTTTAAGGTCTGGATGAACCAAAGTGGGGGCCAGGGGGCGAAGCCCCCGGAAGCTCTCGGGTTTTATAGCTTTCTAAAGTTACTTTTCGAGGTTATTTAGTTATATATCTATACTAATATTAGTTTGGTCACCAAAGGGGGGCCCGGGCCCCCTGGGCCCCTCTAAATCCGCCACTGGATATATCGCAGTGCATGTGTAGCGGACAGTATAAAGGACACTTATAACTGCCTCGCTAGTGAGCTAAGCTTTTCTGGCGATGTGGGAGAGTCCTGTCTTGATCACGCAAGCTTATAAGCAACGGCCGAGCGTGGTCAGCACCTGGATGGGTGACCGCTACACGTTACAAATATGGTGGCAGCGAAGTTGACTCTGGTGTTTGGCGGGAGACTCTCTTCGGAGTTCTGGGGACGTGTCGCATGTACGGACATGGTTTGCGTCCGGGGACGACGGTGGATGTGTCAGGAACGGCGGTGCCGTTGCTGAACAGGTGCCAAACATTCAGAGGAACCCATGCGAAAAGCTTCGGAGCGTTCCCCGAGCGGGAGGAAATAAAGGGAACTTATAACTGCCTCGCTAGAGAGCTAGCTTTTCTGGCGATGTGGTAGAGTTCTTTTCTTGATCACGCAGTTAAGCAACGTGGAGCGTGGTAGCAACCTGGATGGGTGACGCTACACGTTACAATTGGTGGCAGCGTAGTGACTCCGGTGTTTGGTGGGAGACCTGTGTCAGGTAGAGTCTCTTTCGGAGCTCTGTGTACGGCCGTGGTTTCCGTCTGGGGACGACGGTAGATGTCGTCGGGAACGGCGGATGCCGTTGCTGAACAGGTGCCAAACATTCAGAGGGACCCAAGCGAAGCTTCGGACCGCTACACGTTAACATATTAACATAGATAAGTTGCATATTATGTCGACATAAATATCTCGCATGTCAACATAGATAAGTTGCATGTCAACAATAATATCTCGCATGTCAACATGATAAGTTGCATGTCAACATAAATATTTCGCATGTTAACATAGATAGTTCCATGGTCGACATAGATAACTGGCATGCTTAACATAGATACATTGTAAGTTGCATCTCGACATAAATATTTTCCATATTGGAAGTCGCATATAGTGGGCGATATTTGATAATTTTGCAATTTTTTTCGAATTCTTATCTGACTATTTTCTTGCATGTTAACATAATTATCTGGCATGTTGACATATTATCTTCGCATGTCGGTATATTTATCTTGCATGTAGACATAATTCATAGAAAAATAACTTGCATACAGGGGTCAGAAATATGCCATGTTGACATGCAACTTATGTATGTTGACATGCGAGATATTTATTTTACATGCAACTTGCAACTTATTTATGTTTGACATGCAACAGGACGCTTGTGAATTCTAGACTAGAAATATCCACCTTCTTCACTGAACCAACAAATATGCAAAGAACAGCGATACTATCATCTGTAATAAAAAATATGCCGTTCAAACACAATAGTCTTGATATCGGATTCTTTATCATTGACAATGACCTTGTCCGAATTTTCTGAAAAAGAGAACAGTTACCGTATATAAATGACCTACTCCTGATTTTTAGAGTCATACCTTACATCAAATCAACAGTATTATATTCATCATTGCAGAAGACATGCATCTTACGGCATTAACAAGTGCATGTATACATGTAAAATAATAACACATGCTGAAATATAAATTCACGCAAATTAAAGATACATATTTATTCAAGCGATATAGATAGAGTAGTATAACAAGCGAGAACTATCGCCAGTACAGTATGATTAAGAACTTTAAAACCTTAAAATGTTACTGGTTGATTTTATTCAAGAGTTTTCAAATAAATTTCCCTAACAAACGTGAAGTTCCTAATAAGTAATTGTAACTGAAGTTCCTAAATAATATTGCTCACACTTAATAACAGAATAAACTTCCCTTTTATACTCTGTACTACCACGTCCGGGCTTCATTAGGCTACCTGCCACTGATGATCACCTAGCCGTTGGTCAATTTGTTTGTTCTATTTTCTGTTTCAAATACAGTATTTTATAAACATGTCCGTCCCAGAAACCCACTCGAATATGACTTCCCAGTTCGCATGTGCTTTTGAAATTTTTGAAAATCAAAAAATCAAATTCACTATTTCGTCCCCCAAAAAATGCAATTTTAGGAGAAAGCAATTTGAAAAAAAAAATGAAACCCTTGCTGGAATCGAACCCGCGATCTGCAGTTCAGAATGCAACGTGCTAACTTATGCCTCAGTCACAAATGGGCTACGAGCCCCGTCCCACCGGTCTACGATAGGTTTTTCGTAGATTTTGCACCACTTCCGTACGATTCTGCGAGCCCCGCACGACAGTGGCACGGAAATTTCGGTGTCTACGAGGGCTGAGATCGGTTTAACTTTTTGTTAAAATATTTTTCAGGATCGCTGAAATCGCGGAGGTTCCAGAAATGTCACGATTTGTGCGAGTCTCGCACCACTCCAGTGCGAGGCTGGTGCCACTTAATTTCAATCGTACTGCCGCAGTACGACAAATCGCCGGAGTGGTACGGAGGTAGCCGTTATATTAATATGGTGCGAGTCTCGTGCCACTGTGGCACACCGCCANTATGGTGCGAGTCTCGTGCCACTGTGGCACATCGCCAGTGCCACTCTCGCGCGAGACGGGCAACATGTCTGCAACCAGCCGTCGCCGACCTGACCAAAGATAGTCGTACGGGGGCAGTAGTTATTGTGACCGCCGTGGTTATCGTGCGACAATGGACATTTGAATTTCGCGTCCCAAATCGCCATTATCGTGCGGGAGTCGCCCATTTGTGACTAAGGTATTACTGAGCTACTAGCTAGGCATTTAAATTTGAAAATTGTCATACTCTACTTACTCTAATAGTGATATTTTCATCCATGGTTTCGAACGAAGTCAGCCATTATGACGATGGTAACGTCTTTTTATTTTTTTACCCTTTTTGCCGCCCATAGTTTAGTTCATTCAGCCAACCTCGGCTGATTCCGGAACGTACGAATATTCCGTGCATGGCCGAGTGGGAGAACACTTTCCTACCTCCGCCGCGGTTACATTAATTAAAGTCTTCAGGATCCAGATCGCCCCAAAATTTAATGGAGACTTCCTTAGAAGAAGATACATCTTTTTACTGTACAGTCTCATGCAACCAGACGCTCGGCTATCTCCGTAAACCGTATTCTGTTCGTCGGAGATTTGCGTGGACAACCGAGTGTCTGGTTGAACGAGACTACTTTTTACTGTTGATCAAGTCTTCAAAAAGTATGTTGGAATTCCCATGGTCATGAGTTGTGCTCCTTAATTGGCTGACCCATTCTTATATTTTTACGAGGCAGGGTTCTACGGAATAAAAAAAATCTCTAGCTTTGGCGTTTAATTCTCCTTAAACGAAGATAAATCTTTGTACCAATTTTCAAAGAGATTTGACCATAGTTTTTGCATGAAGTTGCTAACAGACAAATCTACAGTGGGGCCACAATAGGTGATCAAATATATCGAGGAAAATCTTGATCTTTTGATCACTGTCTTTTTTTCATGAGAATAAAGATTGATGGAAATTCTTTTAGTTAAAAAAAGAACGGAAGAATCAATTATAAAGGTAACTCAGGTGATGTGGCCCATGGGTCTCTTGCTTTATATCGAACCACCCGTTCAATCACAGCTAATGTGTGACCAAGATACTGGCGATTGGTGTGGTTATAGTAAAAAAAATATCTAAAGTACAATGTATGCGTATTATCTTTTAATTAAGGCTGCTCGATGCCCGAAGTCACCATATGGAAGATATATCGATATGATGTACATATAAGATACGGTGATAGGGAATGCTATGAAAATTCGAGACGTACAAGCTTAAGACATCAAAGTGTTTATAAACATATCACTTTCAAAATGCTATGAATTTATTTTTAGTACTTATTTTAGTTTGATAAATCGTGTATAAACTAGACCATTTTTCCCACATTGAAATTTAATAACAAATATAACAACAAAAACACATAGACTTCTTGATTACTGTTTCTCAATTATCACCACTTTGAATGGATTTAGCGAATTTTACAAGATTTCAAACTCGGGGGAAAAAAGAGCGCGCAATTGAAATTAAATGAATGTTAAATGATTATCATATACTGCAAAACTTGGTATCAGATGAAAGATGATTATTTGCCGGTTAAAATTAGTCCCTATGAGAAAAACATACTTCATTTTATCACTATGGTAAATAGTGATAGTGAATTGTTGGACAAAATCCAATTTAATTAGCTTAAGTTTGTACCCAGAGTCGCACATACTACAAGTACATTAAAAGAAACCCGCTAATATAGTATTGTTAGCCTCAACAGCGTCAATAACTATTTTTTAGAAACATCTTTTGTTTACATGTCAATATTTCTTGAATAGAATTAAAACTGTATATGCACTTATATCCGTCCTGTATGTAGTCTACAGGTGAGTCTTATTATCGGTGTGTACTATGATCTACATTCGGTGTGTACTATGGTCTAGTTTCGTACTTTTCTCTCGGCCTTATAGAGGTCAGGCGATATTCCTATTCCTGCTATGGCTGATTCATAAGAGAAATATTCAATCACAATATCAATCACAGAATTCTTCAATCTCAATATCAATCACAGAAATCTTCAATCTCAATATCAATCACAGAATTCTTGAATATCAATTAGCTTTATATATATTGGTACGCCACTTAAATGGAATGGCCTTTTTTTCAGTAGTTATAACAGCTGTAATCAAGCGAGTCTGGAAGTGGTACCTAAGTACACTTGCGTGCCAAACTGCCAAGTTAAAGGTCACAAAAAAAACGTTATACATGTACTATACATTTCATTGAAATCCGCTTTATTCTCACAAGTTCTCGTATTTTGATTCCTGGACAGATTCGGATGAAACTTTACCATTAAAATCAACAATTAAGGTTTGCAGTTTCTTCCATTGATTTTAAATTCTTTATCCAATCAGTGATTATTAACTTTTGATGAATATATCTATGAACAAAATTATTAGGTTCAATTCTTGTAAAGGATATATAGAGAAATAGAGTTTTAAAAACTTACGTTGCGTTTCAGATAGCATAATTCTGCAGAGTTTGAATGCAAAATTGTTTCCAAATTATTGTAACGAACTCCATTCAATTTTTCATTCACTGATATCAGAACTAATTAATATGATCTTGTAATAATCATTTGAAGAAAAAACAGCATATGATTTTTAATGAAAAAAATAGTGAAAAATTGTTTTGCGACCTTTAATTTGGCACATACACTGTAAACATAAATGTATTTCATCTCCATTCCCCGGCACCGTCAACATGTCCAGCGAATGGTTTTACTATCATATTGGTTCAGAATACAGATGTATGACCATTCAGCCACAGCAGAGAGGATGGTACAATTAGACTGTGGTTTGTGACTATGTTTTAAAAAAGCAAACGCGACAATCTTATGGATTGTATAAGATCTGATCACGACTTCATGGTCGCTAGTCTTCGGTCTTGTCATGAAATATGAGTTATCTATCCGCTGTAACCTTCCCGCCTTGACTTTCCGTATGATAAGGTTAAGCGTTTTTCTGTATAAAAGGGGAAAACAGTCCTAGCTGTTTATAATCCTAAATTTGTCTTGAACTGAACACAATGCTGAGGATTCTGTGTGGAATAGCTCTGTTGATTGGTAAGTCTTTCTCTCGGACACTTCATTAAAAATGGGTGTCCCCGTTTCATCGAAAAGGTTTGAAATTGCTATTTTATTATATATTTTTTCAAGAACTTAAAACGTTTTCAAGGGAATCGAGGTGAACACCCATCGCTATTTGGGAAGGATGTAGATATGTTGATTTCTGAAATACTAAGATTCTGACAAGATAATTCTGATGCAAAGCATCAAATCGGCCACTAAAATTTTTAAACATTCTACTTGAAGCTGTTTCCAACCCGGTTTCCAAAGAAACATACAAAAACGACCAACAAACCCTTAGAAC
The DNA here is from genome assembly GCA_903981925.1 of Ostrea lurida. Taxonomy (NCBI): domain Eukaryota; kingdom Metazoa; phylum Mollusca; class Bivalvia; order Ostreida; family Ostreidae; genus Ostrea; species Ostrea lurida. Next base: position 18,761 of record CAJDSM010018743.1, read on the forward strand.
TAATCTGCCCACGCACAAGACAAATTGCAATGGAGAAGCTATAAATTGGCTTCTAAAATCATGATCATATGCAAATGGAGCAAGTATACATGTAAATTTTGATTTTGAATGTCAAAGCGGTGCAGATCAATGTTGTGGATGAAAGGCATAGTGTCCCCAGATCTGCCACGTGATCACTGATGATGGCGATATCATCTGCTGGACTGGCTATTATATGACTGCAAATCTGATTTGCAGGTCGAGATTTTACACAATTAACATAAATTAAAATATTTGAAGCTGCAACATATTTAAACCAAAAGAACTTGTTTTATATATTCATTTATTGAATTGATTTCTGGAAATCCCACGACGAATTGAGTCTATTTTACACACCGCCATTTGGGGAGTACTTCGTATATAATTTTCGTTGAATAATGAAGAAGAATGAAACGCATTGCTTACAGTTATTGATACTTTTATTTATTCATATTTCTAAAATCTTTTATTCAGAACTTTTACACATTTTTTGACAAAGAATCACTTTATCGAAATTCTAAAATAAAGAGTTCCTCCTTTCTGCTATGCAGTCTTTCTAACCACAAATAGATCGGCTGTTACCGCGGCCGATAATAAACGACAGGATGTTTTCATTGCTAATATATTACATTTCCAATTATGGCATGGCTCTTTACGAATAAAATTCTAAGCCCACAGTCTCTAGTATGCTTTGGTATGCACGCATATTTTTCATTTAAATCGTGCAATCCACAATGCATAGGCTTCGATAAGTAAAGTCAACGTGCATGATAAAGTGGATATGCTTCTATAGTTACAGTTTCGGCCTTTCCAAATCTTCAAGAACGAGCCGAATCATGTACCACTGCCGCCGATTGTGGCAATGACACGTGTCATGGTCATGACCAGGGAGGAACCATAATCTGCGCTATTCACCACGGAGATACTGGAGTCTGTCACTGTGAACACCACCACCACACGCCCCATCCACACCCTGCTGTGAGAAATGACAAATGTTTCAATGATTCAGACTGTCCAGCCAGCACCTGTCATGGACAGGATGGAGTGGTCACGTGTGACATCCATCATGAGGGTCATGAGGGTATATGCCATTGCACGCGTGAGTATGAGTTAAGTTCTTCAAGAAACTATGCATACGGTAACGACTAGATTTGAATACCTATCGACACATCTATGCCTTCTTTTTCAGATGCGAGAAAAGACCGAGCAGCGACTTGTACCACTGCCGATGATTGTCCCAGTGACACGTGTCATGGTCATGACCAAGGTGGAAAGATAGTCTGCTCCATTCACCACGGAGATACTGGCGTCTGCCACTGTGAACACCACCAACAACCTGCAATCCGAGCGGAGACTTAGCCCACTGCCTGCCCGTATATGTCGCAACAGACTACGCTGTCCATTGTCATGATCAAGGGAACCATAATCTCCCATCATTCACGGAGATTACTGGCGTTTGTATTGTGACATCCACCATCACCACACGTCACATCCACCATCCCGCAAATCCGAGCAAGACTTGCACCACTGCCGCCGATTGTGGCAATACACGTGTCTGTCAATGACCATGGAGAACATTATCTGCGCCATTCACTCAGAGAACTGTGCGTCTGTCACTTGAACACCACCCCAACCACATCGCCACACCACATCACCAATCCGAGCAGAGATCTGCTACCACTCCCCGATGTGCAACGAACGTATCAATGTATCATGATCCAAGAGGAACCATTATCTGCGCCATTCACCACGAAGATACTGGAGGTCTGTCACTCTGACAACCACCCACCACCACACACGCCACATCCACATCTCCGCATCCGCAGCAAGACTTACACACTGCCGCCAGTTGTGCAACGACACGTGTCATGGTCATGATCAAGGAGGAACCATTATCTGCGCCATTACCCCACGGAGATACTGAGTCTGTCACTGTGAACACCACCACACACGCGCACACCACATCCTCGCTAATCCGAGCGGAGACTTGCACCACTGCCGCGATTGTGGCAACGATCCAGTTCATGGTCATGACCAGGAGGATACCATAACCTGCGCATTCACCACGGAGATACTGGCGTCTGTCATGTGAAACAGCCACATCACACGCACACACATCCTCTGCAATCCGAGCGGTACTTGCACCACTGCCGCCGATTGTGGTGCAACGACACGTGTCATCGTCATGATCAAGAGAACCATTATCTGCCCATATTCACCACGGAGATACTGGCGTCTCTGCACTGGTGAACACCACACCCCACACGCCACATCACATCCCGCAATCCGAGCAGAGACTTGCACCACTGCCTGCCGAGTGTGGCAAGACACGTGCCATGTCATAATCAAGAGGAACCATAAATCTGCGCCATTCACCACTCGAGATACTGGAGTCTGTTCACTGTGAACACCACCACCACCGACCACGCCACCATCCAACACCCCGCAATCCGAGGCAAGAGACGATTGCACACCTTGCTGCCGATTGCAACGACCACGGTCATGGTTCATGACCAGGAGGAACCATAATCTGCGCCATTCACCACGGAGATACTGGCGTTTGTCACTGTGAACACCACCATCACCATACGCCCCATCCACACCCTGCTGTGAGAAATGACAAATGTTTCAATGATACAGACTGTCCAGCCAGCACCTGTCATGGACAAGATGGAATGGTGACATGTGACATCCATCATGTGGGTCATGAGGGTATATGCCATTGCACGCGTGAGTATCGAGTTTAGGGTTTTTTTTGTTTGTTTGTTTGTTTTTAATATAAATGTACGGTAACAACCAGATTTGAATACTTATTGACACACCTTGGTCTTCTTTTTCAGATGTTCAACACGTGAGGAGAGAAGAGCTGAACGACTTTTAATGTATTAATGTATATTAATATATATCGACTCATTTATTGAAAACAAATGTTTTTATTTATGTTTTTTTTTATTTTTACTGTAAATAAATATTATATCATATATAAACTATATCCTTTATACATTCTTTGACGTACTAAACACAAGAAATGGCGTAGAATGCTGTCGAAAATACTAAACAGTCATATATTATGCTGAGCGGAAGTTTTTAAGCTGATGTGCATGTAACATGCGCATGTGCAAGGAAAAAGACAAAATCCACAAAAGAAAATAACAATATCTACGTCATTCTATCACTAAAAATTCTGTGAGCCGAAGGGGCGCCACCAATTTGTTCAACTATCGGTATCCTCCAAAAAATTTGGCCATAATCCGTTTATCTGGTCGAGATATAGGAAATTCTTTATATTTATGTAGTAACATTCCATTATCATCTGCACATAGTGTTCATGTCTCTCGAATGATTCCATACGCAAGAGCTTGTTCTGCGTATCATCATTTATCAAAACGAGACACAAGTTGATGTTACAGGGATTTCAATAGTCTCGTTTAAAGTTCGCAAATTCTATGGTCGTTATTGCCAATACAACCTGCCATTGGGTCAAATGTTGTTTCATACCAATTGTAAGGCCGTTCATGTTACACTGATTTTGACTCACGGCGGGTTTGACCGGTCGACAGGGGATTCTTACTCTTCCCAGGCACCAAAATCCCACCCCTGGTATATGTTTGGCCAATAGTTTTGTATTCCGTATTGTGGTTAATTACGATACTGTTCGTTAGATCATCCCTTTTTCAATATAAATGGATTAATGTGCGCATCAAATCATTTATTGTTCTCATCATTTGAATTAATACGCGCGTCGTATTGATTAATGCTCTTGTTAATTAACTGATGCATAGACACGTTTTGAGCTTAAAATGTTCA
>CAJDSM010018744.1:2033-12406 GCA_903981925.1 Ostrea lurida
TTCATAGTAATTACGATGTGTGGTTTACAGTGTGTCACCATGCATGAATCAGATGAGGTCTTGGCACATCTACGTACCCTTTTGGATCCACACATAGAAACACATACTAGTAGACACGCGGCTCTTGTCCAAATGATTTATGAATGAAATTAAAACTGTGTAATCATATTTGGAATAATGTCTAAACATTTTAAAGAGATATACGAGTATTATAATGAGTTTGTGGTGTATTCACAGAGCCCCGGGACCATCCTGGTCTTCTCAACCTTTACCCACGATCAAATATGATGGATCGGTGATATATGTACCACATAAAACAGCCGCCACGTATTGTGCTATGGACTTGACACTATTTCCGTTCGATACCCAGACGTGCACGATTACCTTTGTGCCATGGACTCACAATTCACTTGATTTGAAATTAGGATTGTACGGTTTCGACTATAACAAAACTAAAAAAATGGAAATCAGCATAGAAAACCATCACGATTTTCAGTGGGAGATTTTGGAAGGAACGGCAGTAATCAATAGTTTAAAATATTCCTGTTGTCCAGAGACGTACCAGAGATTTGAAGTGACCATGAAGATGAGTAGAAAAACCAACTTCTACCGTTATGTCGTCAGTTGGCCTTCCGTTGTTGCCTGTTTTCTAGTGCCTTTCCTCTTCGCCATACCTTCACATTCTCCTCAGAAAATTACATATGGTAAGAGCATTCCCGTGTGAGATTAACTAAGTATAACGTTATAACCACAACGAGAAACGAGGTATGCTAGATGGCCCGATTCATTCCATATTAAAAAAAAAACGTACAAAAAATACGGAAAAGTGCGATTTAGTGAGAATACACTGTGCATATCACACGATGAATCTGATATTGCCAAATCAATCTTTCAGGCCTTGGACTGATGGTGTTTGAGTCTCTAATCATTTTGATTTTCGTCCAGACAAATGCCTTTGATCACAAAACAGTTCCAAACCTTGGTGAGCAATTATTACATTAATACTTTATTTGTCTATGATGCTTGTTTTTCCTAGTAATACCATTATTTTGTCTATACAATATAATTATTATACCCCGGCCACAAAGTTTGTAAGCGGAGGTTCATGTATACTGGAATCGCGGGTCGCCGTCCGTGTAGACGCAATTGGTCTTTTGGGCTCTGAAGTGTATATCCTTTCCATCTAAGGTATGGACATCCACTACCGCATGGAACGTAAGAATCGTTCCCTATCGAAATTGGGGGTCGAATAACCTTTTAATGTAAAGATTAACACCCGTTTTGTTCGAGATGGGGCTCACGGACATTGTGAATATTAAACGATTCTCAGCACATTAATGAATTGACAGTCATACAATGTTCAACTTGAACTTGGGAAAACCAGATAGATCCTAAAATCGGAATAGAATACATGTAAACCAATTCAATCAAATCAATGGATTTTCAAATCAATTCCCTAAAACTACAGTCTGACAAACCATTACAATTCAATGTAATCTGACTGACGTTCACACTGAAAATGTCCAGAGAATTGGAATTTAATCACCAGGGTATTATCACATCGGGAGCTATTGCTCTCATCTTACCAATAGTAATTCATCAACGTAACATCTCGAGCGCCCGATACCCATTCGTTAAGTTCTAATATTCTTTAGTGATACAGTATATCGTCTGTAGCAACCTCTACTTGATAAACAGCGGCCTTAATGATAAAAAATATCATTAAACGGTAGGAGAGACTAATACGCTAATAATACAATTTTTTGCATTTATCCTCGCTCCGACAGTTTGGATACTCGTTAACTAATAAACACGCTCTGATTGATACATAATAGTTTGATCATTAACAGAACATCTGGATGCAATTCAACTCACGCTATAATGAAACAAACGAAAATCATCGATCAGCATTATCCGTTAATCGATACAAAACTTTATATCAATTAAGCTCGCAACCATTTTCGTGGTTAATGATATAATTAAGTAAATCGTAATCATTAATCTGATTTTCTTTCTAATTCTAACGATAGCTGGTGATTCAATATGAATGGGTTTCTTATTTTTCTCGAAGCTCGTCGTCTGCTCTGTCTGTCCTGCAAACTTTTCAGATGTTTGTCTTCCTTCTCAAGAACTAACTGTTCCAGTTACCCAATCAAAACTTTTGCATCGACAGAGCTAGTCCTGGTACTAGAAAAATTCAAAAGCCAAACGCTTCCTTTTGAAGGGCGACACACGAAAAGTGTAATGAAAACACTTTTACATATTTTTTTTTTTACAAATTAATAGGCCTAATAATGTTTTTTTTTTTGTTCAACTCAATTTTGGGCAACATAGCATTCTCTCCCCCCCCCAGCGTCTGGCTGCCATCCCCTCCCGTCCTCCCAATAACAACTTTTAAAATAAATGGATGCACCAACCTCTTTTCCAGAAGATACAATGACAAAACAGCAAAAACTAAATTGACTAAAATTTTGAAATATCTTATTCGAAACCACTCATGTCAAGATTACAATTTTGCACAAAGAACTCTTTCACATAAGGGAAATGGAAGAAACTCATTCCACGGAAGCCATTGAGGTCCAGTTTATAGAAAGATATAATTTTTTTTATTGCGTTTAAAACGAAGATTCTGCGATTAATGCAGAAAATTATTAGCGAATAACGCAAAAGATATGCGTTTAACACGCAAAGATATTGCATTTAAAAACGCAATCTTTTGCGTTTAAACACAAATATTATTAGCTTTAAGAAAGCAAATGTTTTTGCATTCAAATGCATAACTAATATTGGTTTAAACGCAAAACCACATATTTGCGTTTAAAAACGCAATAATATTTTGCGTTATAATCGGCATGTTTTGGTTTAAAATTCGCAATAATTTTGGACGCCTTTTTTATTTTAAACGAACCCTGAAGTTATATGGGTGGGGGTTTTGCGCCTTAAAAACGACAGCTATTCTAATCCTTTTGACTTTTTTGGCGTTTTATAACTGGCGAGGGTAGGCCTAATATCATGCGGTGTTTTAATGAACGCAAAATTGTCTGGCCGGGTTATAATATCAACTCAACTTTGGAATACAAGATTCTGTTCAAATCGATGACCAGTCCAACGATAGGGGTACTGCGCGGTATGGGGCCAGCAATAGGGGATCAAGTTTGAACTATAGTGTATATAATATAAGGTAGGTAAAGAGAAAATCTTTTAAAATATTCTCCTCAAAGAACCACTGATTGGGAACTTAACACAAAAGCTGAATTATTTATATAAGCTTCGTGATATAGCTGCTAATTCAAGTTTGTTCAAATCATGACCCCCGGGGGTACGATGGGGCCACAATAGTGGAATCAAAGTTTTAATATATGATTATATAGGGAGAATATCTTTAAAAAATCTCTCTTCCAAGAACCACGGCCAGGAAAGCTGAAAATTCATGATGTGAAGTCTTCCTGATATAAAGAGGAGATTCAAGTTTGTTCAAATCATGACCCTCCCGGGGTTTACGATGGAGCCAATAGGGGATTCAAAGTTATACGACATGATTATATAGGGAAATCTTTAAAATATTTCTTCTCGAATGAACCACTGACCGGGAAAGCTGGAAAGATTTTAGTATGAAAGCATTCATGATAGTGTTAATTTTCTAAGGTACTTCGTACAAATCATTGATCTTCAAAAGACGACACCCAGGGGTAATGAGGTGGGGCCAAATTAGGGAATTCATAGTTTATATATGCAAAATATTATATATAAAAATCTTTCCCCCAAGCAGACAAAAGACCATTTACCTTAGTTTAAACGCTTCAGCAGGCTGAAAAAAAAGATATACCTGAGTTTCCCAGACTTTAAAAGAAGAGCGAGAGACCAAAAAATCAACAACCGCAACAATAAAAAAAAAAAAAAAAAAAAAAACAATGAAACCAAAAACAAAAAAAACAAAAACATAAAAAAAAAACAACAAAAAAAAAATAACAGAAAACAGAATTTATTCTCTCATAAAAATGGAATAATCTCTGTAACATAAAAGCGGATAGTATTACCGTCCAACGGGTCTGAGTCCCTGTGTGGTAGATCAATGGACTTAAATGTTATGTCTGTCGGAAAAAAAGCAAGTGTTGCGTCCATAAATCGAGTGAGCGAGTGGCCCACATGTGGTCTCTTGTTTTGATTTGAACCAGTAATTAGGTGACTACTTGTTTGGCGAGCTTAATATTCGGAGAACACCCTTTACTTTTCGTGGCATAAATCAGGCGTATTAACTTGCCTTTCTGATCTTAATCATACTTGGTTAGATAAGCTTTCAGTAAAACTTGTTTGTTTCTGCTCCAAGAACGTCAGGTATGTACAGTGGCGGATTTGTCGTGGAACTACAGGATTGTCGAAAAGGGGGCCGGAGGTCCATTTGGAAAAGTGGCCTGGTTTCTACGTCCGCATGGCTAGAGGTCTGGATGAATGAAAGCTACAAAGGATGTTTAAGGGGGCATTTGCAGTGCGGAGCGAGCCCCCGGAAGCTCTTGAGTTGTTTAAGGGCTTTTATAAGTCATTCAGAATCCGGAGCGCGGGTTTATTTAGAATAATTCTACATCATAATGTATTTTGGTCACCAAAAGGGGGGCCGGTCCCCGCTGGGCCCCCTCTAAAATCCGCCACTGGTATGATCGCGCCAATTTGATTGGATGCCTTGGGAAAAAGTATAGGGCCAGGCTTTAGAAACGTCGACTTTAAACATCTCCTGCCCCGAGAGGGGGTCTACTGGCAGTGGATTCTTAGAGGTTAAGCCGGGCGATAGTATGTCCTGTGTTAATTACCACTTTGGCTCGCGAAGATGACTGTGACACGGGACCTCCGTTGTTTAAGGTCGTTGTTAATCGCGAAAGAACCCAATGATTACTCACTTCTAATGACCTCGAGCTCTGGCGAAGAACAGCAATCGAACTAACCGTACGTCTTAGGTTTGACGCGGCCGGATATCGAGCACGCACGACCTCTATCAATTAATATTCGAATGAATGAATGAGCGCTATGATTGAAGTTTGCAAATTGAATTATTTGGGGGATCCAGGAAATGTCGAAAGGGGAGGGGGAGGGGTCCTTTTAAAGATAAGACCAATAGGCTAAATGTCTTGATGAATTCCAAGTTGGGGCTCAGCCCCCGGAAACTCCTGGGTTTAAGGACTTTTAAAGTTATTTTAGGCTGCCCCCTCCCCCCCTAAATCAGCCTATATATGGAATTGATGCGCGCTACAATTCAATTAAAGACATCTTCAATCGGATCAAAGAGATCATACCAGGGTACAAATGCAATTTTGCAAACAACAATTCAGTTCACGTTTTTTAAAAGGAAAGCACCAATCTCAGTTATTTGAATGACAGTTGTTGAGTTACGAGTAAGATACAGCGCTCACAATTCTTTGTTATGTAAACAAGGCTCGTGTCTTGGTTTTTGTTTACATAAAGATTGCTTCACAGTAAATACCATGTTTAAAACAAAATGAGAAATGAGAAACAATAAAAACTGTTTAATTGTTTTCAGAAAGAAGTCGTAATTTGGAAAAATATACTTCAAACGGAACAGATACAAGCATATTCAATATATGTAAACAAAAGCAAGACACGAGCCTTGTTTACATAACAAAAACTGTAAGTGCTGTATCTCACTAGTACGTTGGAATGTTTCCTAACCATTAGAAGTACCCATGTGAGCATTGTAAACATTAAAAATTGAAATTTAAAAGGTGTTGCATATAACATGGTGATTTCCCTAAAGGTGTTGCGTGAAAGATCGATAAAATATAGTTATTAATATATAAAGAAAAACCAGTAGAACTTTTTGTCTTGATTCCAAAATATAAGAAAATAAGTCTAAAAGGTGTGTATTGACAAGAATTAGTCAAAATAAATTAAGTTGAAATCATGCAGGAAGCGATTTATGTGATTTTTAGCCTCAAAATACAGGGGAATCCCCGAATTTAAGAAAAACTGCCTGCTTGAAACAAAATAAATTTTGTACAAAAATGTTCTTTGAGATTTTCACTAAAAAATTGTCGCTTTGAAATTTTGTTTCACGCATGCATTTTTTTGTAAATCTCTAAAAATCGACACGATTTCGTTACTCCTCCTTTCAACTTCATCTGCACGTTAAGTTTCCAAACGGTGTTTGAATGTGCGGCGTGGCGTAATGGATAAGGGTGTGGACTTTAAACGTCCATCCGTTATTTTTTAAACGACCGAGTTCGAATCTTGAATTACATTAGACCAAGTTTATCACGTATTCACGACGCCAATGATCCGATTAGAGAACCAAAACCTTGGTGCATGCTCCTTCATGTCGTTCTTTGATTATGGTTGTTTAGCTCACCGCAGCGGATCCAAGTGCTATAAACCCGAAGAGAAGTAATAAAATATATCCCATTGAATGGACACAGCACAGGACTAAAAACTGATATAAATCAGTTGTTACATTGTATATCATAAAACGAAATGATATCAATGTGAACATGGCAATTGTTATTCAATATTTTTAATAATTGATTAATATCAAATATTTTTGCAAGCTGTTATATCAAATATTTTCAGGGTGCATGGACATATATGTTAAGCCCATATATCGAATCTTAATAAATGCCATTTAAACTAGGCAAGATGTGAATTGTGCGAATCTGATTTTGCGATTTTCAAATAGTAAGTCGTGAACAGAATAATGAATTTCTAACATAGATATTACACTTCCTTATTGCTGGGAAATGCCCCACAGGATATTTATAAATGGTACACCGTAAAGATTAAATTAGGATGAGTCAGTTCTACGTCACCAGTTGTCCAGTATTTAGGGAAGAGATCACCGCTTCTATGCAACACCCTCTTGACTGCTCATCACTGTCACCATTGACCCTCACACTAAAGCTGTTGATCAATACGGACAATTTCCCTTATTCTATTTTTCAGGCCCCGGCAACGCAAAAGAATGTCTCTTGGGCAGTGTTTCCACAGTCCCCTCGTAGCATGGAAGTTATGGCGTCGGCGCAAAGACAGTAGCTCGTCGGCCATTTTTTGACTATCGACCCCCAAAGTCGCTGGATAACCAGTTCAACCAGTGTCTGCATCTAAATATTTAAAGTCACTGACACGAATTTTTTTTCAGGACTTACGTCCAGCTTGTATGGTGTATTGACGGGAAAAGCATTCTGCACTGAAATTGCCGCTTGGCACATTGTTTTTTTTTCTTTGAGAGACTTCAAACAATGATCTCCCATTTAAAGTTCTCAACAGGTTTCCCTGCTTTCGTTGCACACCAGGGATGCAGAGCGTCGCCATCTGTCGTCTAAAAAGAGGACAGTTACTGGTCTTGCCATTTTCTTAATTTCAGCAAGTAGCAATTCACGTCCCACTCTCTTCTCGTCCCGATATTAGATGTCATCTTAAGGTTTGTCCGTGGCACTTATCTTGATGGGACAATTACTTGATTCCTCCTCTTCTTAAAAGATCACCCTGTTTACGAGTTGATTTCCGCATAAATACGAAACAATTTCTTCTTTTTAGTTACATTTTTAACAATGTAAGAACTTCGGAAAAAGAAAGAATAGACTCTTTAAAATGATATTTTTTATACGAGTTAAAGCTTTTATAAAACATTGATTTAATAAAAAAAAACAATCCACGTTTATCCCAATCCACTGATCACAAACATGTTTTACTCTTGCGTGCATATGTTTGTAATAAAAAATTATTTTTATTAAGGGCCCCGCATTGAAATGCGGGGTGCCAATATAGAATCACATTGTCCGTCTTCGTCCGTCGGCAAATAGTTGTGACCAGATAACTCAAAAGAAGTTTAGTATGGTACAGTTTTTGAAACTTTGCACATTGTACTCTACGATAAGAAGCAAAGTTTTATAAAATCTGGGTGCCGCTTTAGTCTGTCCGCCAACATCTTTTCGTTGTGCTCGATAACTTGAAGTTGTTGATGCGCAAACTACAAAAAGTGTTTATATCGCCAAACAAAAAGCGTACCGTGACAAGAGTTTCAGTATGGCTCAGGTTCTTCGATGAATAAGGCGTGGATTTTACACGAGACTGATTTACTGCCCATGTCTTCCGGTTAGAACAGGAGTTGTCCCTTAATATGCCTTACGTTGGTAATGCCTAACTAGGGCGCTTGACCCAGTCACTGTGGAATGAGCGGGCCCTCTATCTCTCAACGCCATTGGGTATACCAAATTTTCCGCACAATCCTTCTCGCTCCTGATATTATAATCACGCAAGAATTTCTTTTTTCTCAGTCGGAGATAGTCTCTGATATCGCACGGCAATCATTAAGAGCTATCCTCACATTTAATGTAAAAGGACACTTGAACACGTTGAATTCACAGAATCTTCTATTACACCCCCCGGCACCTGAAGTTGTGGGGTGATGGGTATATCGAAGTGGGTTTGTCGTCCGTCGGTAGCACGCAAAATTGTACCGGTGTCTATCAATGTGTTATCCTTTCACCCTAGAGTAACCATACTCACATATGGACTCTCATGGCAGAAGATGTTCCCTATCGTGGATTTGGGTCAAATAGGTCAATTAGCAGAAGCCACACTGCACAATGGACAATTGCTGCTCTAAAGAAGGTGTTGCTTGTTTGCCGCTTTAAAAAACTGATATTTCCTGGGAGGGGGGAGGGAAAAAATTGTTGAGGAGATCGTTTGCATTTTGCTTCAGCGCGGTTACCATAGGCAGTGCATCATGCCATGCCAATGTTGTTCCTACACTGCAAAGTTTATCAGATAAGGGCCAAGGAATTATGCTACATGATCCTTTAAAATTTATAAATCATTAGCCAATTTTCCCTGTGCCTGTGGCAGGTAAATGCGAAGATAGATTCATACGCTGAACTTGAGGTTCCGACAGGAGATGCAGGGTCAGTATACAGTCAGCCACAACAAGAACTAGAACGGGGATGTTAGCTTTACGTAAAGGAGTACTTGCAGGTCGTAATTACGTACCAACATTGAGAAAACCTCTACCAGCCCCCAGTCTTAAGCTGTCTGAAATTAATTTTATGAACGGGCGAATAGGTTTTTAGCAGGGTGTGCTCCCAGGTAGATTGTTGCAACCGCCTCCGCCAATCCCCCAAGGTTTTGTGTGGCATAAAAAAAGAGAAACATAGGTCAAGCATACTCCAATGCAATGCAAAACAATAAATCTATAATCATTATCGATTAATTCTTTATCCGGGTCAAATATTTATTAATCGAGCCGATTCACAATAGCCTAACGGAAACTACAGTAGTCACAATAGCCGCCCCACAATATAGCGAGGTGATCTAAGGTATCAATAAAATTCTAGCAACATCACGTGAATCCGAAATTAATCCTAAAATGAAATTAAATCAGACTGGAATTATGTTACCACTCATTATAAAGATAAAATTCAGTCAGCGATATCACACATATTTTTTACAGACAAAAACCCCCCTATGGAATTATTTTCACCGAACCTCTAGCGGATGCTGTATATTTCAAAAAGGAAGATGCAAACACAGTGCCCACATATATTATTTAAAGGCAAAGATTAACAAACAGTGATCAATCTTGTATGTCTAATAGAATACATAAAGCAAGAGTTTGGCAAACCACGGACACCAGGACAAACAGGGATGGAATACAGTGCCTGGGAGCTACTTCTCAATGGACCTGATCCTACTTATCGCTTTTGTTGGAGTCCCGGTTGACCAACACTCAAAGTTATTTGTATGTTTTTCGGATTAGAAATGCGATTTACAAGATGTTATAAGCCTCGCCTATTAAAGGGCGAATCATTAAGAGTTTGAATCATGCAAGAGGAAGTCAACTCGTTTTGCACAGTCTAAATTCAATATACAAATCCAGATGAAGTCAATGTTGTTCCGGAAGTCCAACAACATTGTCCACTGCAAAGCGGACCGGAATGCAAAAAGACGATATAAATAACAGATGCTCAAGTTTGGATTTCACCTCAATAGGTACAACGGAAGCTATTTTTTTTTATCTATCCTCAATTTTTAATTTGACACCTTCTAATAAGAAAATATTGTATTGTTGTAATTTTAAGAAAGCATTTGACACTGTTGATAGATTTAAATTATAATTGTATTTTCAAATGAAAATTATTTCGTACCTGATTTCTATCAATCGTGTAATGCCTATTTCACTTTTAAGCAGCTCAAAATTCTGAATGAATGGCGTCCACAGTACAATGAACCTTCCTGATTCGGAGTCGACGTGACCCCCTCCAACTTCCCGATCTCTTCCTCAGTGTTCGTCACTGCCACAGATCCAGCAATGAACACATGTATTCAATGGTTTTGAACTGAAAGTCTCCACATACAAAAAGGCGAAGTTAACATTG
>CAJDSM010018747.1:11844-26861 GCA_903981925.1 Ostrea lurida
AGTTCGAAACATGAGTAAAGTGAACAATGTAGTGCCAAAAACTGGAGCCAAATACTTAAAAGGATCAGAGCTACGCCTGAAGGATATAATTCTTAATTTCATTTTGATTAATTTTCTAATTTTACCACTGCAATCTGTATGTTCAGGCTAGTAACTTAGTACATAGCAACTGGGCTTGTAGAGACCCTCGGGGACTAACAGTCCACCAGCAGAGGCATATACGGTTTCAATATAATTTTGATGCACCAGATGCGCATTTCGACAAAGTATGTCTCTTCAGTGATGCTCAAACCGAAATGGATGTGATCCATTAAAGAATTGTCTACATCTAGTTTATACAATAATTACAATAAGTAATGTTACAAGTTGAAGGACAGCATGAACAGTGTGATGGAAATATTTGATTCAGCAAGCTTGAATATTGATGGAGTTGGTTAACAGGAAGTTAAAGAGTGAAAGTATGAATTCGGTAAGTGGATTATTGGGACCCCTAGATGAAGTATTATAAAATATAAAATATATCATGTGGCTGTGATACACAGCTTCAAAGATAGTGTGACGAAAATACAGATTCCACAATACGACTTAAAATATTGACAAAGTCGGGCAACAGGAAGTTGGCATGCGAATGGTTTGATTCGGTAAACACAGTATGGTATCCCTAGATGAAGTAATATACCAAATGTCAAGTGGCTGTGATACACAGATTCAGAGGAAAGTGCAACGAAAGTATTATACCACATATATATATAACAGATTTTATTTTGTGGCTAGTGACGTTTAATGTTGTTGGTAGATGCAGATTAAGGATATGTGCCCTATGAACACCGAGCAGGACGTGGGTAGCGAATTTTAACGACAAAAGGTTTCATTTTATTGACGCAAGCGATCACAGTCACCGGGTTTTAATTTTGTTGAGATATATGTGTCACTTTAGTTGAACCTCTTTATATTAGAAAGGGCTAGCGTTTCGTAACGTGATTTTTAATAAGCAAGTTAGGATTGCAGATACGTAAATTGTTTTATTCTTGGTACCTGTATTCGTAATGCATTATGCATTTGGGTATACTGTTTTACCCCTGTCCGTCCTTCCATCCATCCCTCCATCTGTCCTCCATCCGTCCGAAACAAATATTTTCATCGCACTTTTCTCTGAACTGCCTATCACAACCACTCGATATTTGGTGAATGACTTCATCAGGGTCCAATACTGCGCTTACCGAATTAAGACCTTTCGCATGTCAACTTCCTGTCACGGACTTTTTTTTTAGTCTTAATGTGAAATAGATATTTTGTCGTACTTTTCTCTGAAAGTGCATATACAGCCATAAAAGAGAAACGCGAAATACTTGATTAATTGAAGCCTAATTCAAATGTTTGCATATTTAAACTTTTGGAGGGGGGGCGATTTAAGGATTTGGATAGTCAATACCTACTTCATGGACCTGATAAGTCTCGCTCTCCGTCTTTTTTATGAAAAAAGTTCGACTTTTGCATATTTATATATGGTTAAATAAGATGTATTATATCAACCTATTGAAATGATAAACTTTGTGAAGATCTTTAGAAAAAACGCCCATTTTCTTTCTTCTTTTTTTTTCTAGCCTACAAGTATTACTCATATCCAATATGTCTGATTTTTATTTTTTTTAATTTTTGTTTTTGTTTTGGTTAGATGATATGTATGTATTAACTTCAAGATATATCGAATGTGTGTTGGTTCGGTTCCATTAATGAAATGTCCAGCACGTACCATAGACCTCTACCTCACACAGTTCATTAAATGCGTATTGACTGTATCCACTAGGTAGTAAACTCTGATAGTCTCTCGTTGTAGTAATGACGTATCGTCCGTGAACTGGACACGTGACGTTAAGACAGCTGGTATGGTTGCTCTTGTGTAGCTTTTGTCGTGAAGCAAGTTTTCCTTCTGTCTTGTCGTTGTGTTTGATACGTATAACGAAAAACCCAAAGAATCTCAGTAAATCCATTTGTAGAACCTGGATTCCAAAGGTTAATAAACGGCATTAGAAAAATAGATTTTTCATTTGTATAATGGCATTTTAGGGAAAATACTTTTCAAATACCGAAAAGAAATATATGTCACCCGAGCAAATCACATACTATACGATAAAACACATAGTATACCACTCAAAGTCATATAACATATAAATTGCATTGCGTTAATGTCTAGTGTTTCTACGGAAAAATACGTATCGCTGCGAGATGAAAATAATTTTTGCTATGTTGTACGTACGAGATATACTTAAGTCATACGTACGAGATACTAAGTACGTTCGAACGATATACCAAATCGTACGTACGAGATATTAAGCCATTATTACGAGATAATATGTCGTACGCACGATATATAAGAAGCCATAATATTGAAGATACTCTAAGTTGTACGAACGAACATATTATAATTCGTAATTACAAGATAATAAGTGTTCCTAACGAGATACTAAATCGTAATTACGAGATACTAAGTCGTAACGAACGACATATTATAAGTTGTTATCTACAAGAAAACAAGTCGTTCTAACGAGAAATAAGTCGTAATAACGATATATCAAGTGTGTAATTACGAGATTATATGTCGTAATAACGAGATAACCAGTCGTAATAATGAGATGATAATGTACGAACGAGATATAAGTCGTAATATATAACGAAATCATTAAATCCTTATAACGAAATGAATGCATTTATTTTACCAAATAAATAGTTAGGACGGCGCGGAAACGGTGACGTGATTGTAGAGTTTTTTTTTTTCAAGTTATGATTTTAACCAACAAAGAAATTTTGCAATTGTTGGCTTTTTATAAAAGAATCGTTATTAGTATTAGAACTTGAGACGTATTTTGGCATAATGGGTTTGTTTTGCCGCAAGAGTTATTTAAATATCTCGATGCTGTTATGCATATGATGACGAAGTGGAAAAATCAGGTCAGTTATATGGATTTTGAGGTGTATCAGAATGATTTTTTATGAATCAGAGAGTGTTTGATTGTTGTTTTAAAATATCAATGCATATGGACTACCCATGTTCCTTATTGAATTTACAGGTCAACAGATCAAGGACACGAAAACATCAAAGTAGCAGTATGGTTTCGAACCAACGAGCCATCTCAAGTGACGTTAAGGAAACCCGAGGAATTTGACATCTGTATAGAAAATTACCTAATGCACTACAGCCAAAATGACGTCACAATGAAAAATGACGTCATGACATACAGTTTATAGTTGCTTTGGTTGGGGAATATGGCAATTATATTAGTACCATTTTTAAATAGCATAGCAATAAGGGCTTGCGGTCATTATTTTCAGGAAATAATTGGCAAACATTTTTATCAAGCCTCGGTTGCTTAAACGTGCGAGGGTGGGTTTGTTACTAGAAAATTTTTGTAATTAATCGGTGTTAAAAAAGAGTGCAATTAATTCAGAATAAAGTTCTATTTATATTTTTTCTAAACTATATCCTCAAAAAATACATACATTTTTTTGGGTCTCCCTACAGAAAAATGTGTAAAAGAGGATTGTTTTTTAAAAGTTTGCATTGAATGCAATGATTTAATATTCCTTGCCCTGTTCTTGCAACTTTTAGTGTATCATAAACTCATTGCCTATATTAGTGGGCACATGACTCAACAGCACGTGAGATTCAATTTTTATGTGACCATGCGATGCCTTGACTCGCATGTTGAACCATTGCCTACAATGATGCATCAGTTTGTGTTTAATTTTTAATTTGCCTTCCAAACATGTGCTTTTGTCAGAACGGTTGAATTTATCGCACTTAATATTAAAATGAAGGCTTCCTTAACGTCGCTGAGATGCTGTCTTTTTACCTACGAATCACCATATCATACAAAGGGCTCCCTTTGGATGAATATGTTCTCTATTGAATCTTGGGTTCAAAAGGTCAAAAGGTCAAGTGCACGATGACATTAAAATAGCAATATGGTTTCCATACAAAAAGGCGAGTTAACATTTGTGTCAAACGCAATCATAATCCAAAAACATATACAAAATCGAGTGTAGGGCAACACGGACCTCCGACAAAAAGCGAGGTAAGATCAGGTGCCATGAAGGATAAGCATCCTCTGCTGACCGGTCACACCCGCCGTGAGCCCTTAGTCGAAATAAAGTAAACGGGGATTACCCGTAGTCAATCTAAGTAGAAAGATTGACAGTCCTAACAAAGGGTATGAATACAAATTCAAGTCAAGATAGATTAGTGATAATTTAAATCGCAAAGAAGTCATATAGGCGACCGTAGAATTTGCGAAAATGATGACTTTAAACGAGATTCGTTATAACCTGCCAGCATCAACTTTTTGTTAGTAGTTGCCTCGCTTTTTAAAATCCGATAGCAATAGCCATGCTCTTGCGTATCGAATCAACTGGGAGATATACACCACCATAAGCAGGGATAGTGGTATATGTACTACATAGAAAAGGAAAAGTTGACGATTGCAAGTTCCAAAGTCATCACGCTTATCATATTAATGTTAAGTTTGTCAGTTGGCCATTAGAGTCAATGTAGTAAATATTCCAAATTATGAAGCCAGAATAATGTCCAGATTCCATCTGAAATTTCCATATTATTTTGAAATGTGATAACAATAAATTTCATATTTCAGGCTTAAATGCAAAACATGGTCTAATATGGCTAATGCTACTCAGTTAAAAGTCACGGCATGTGGGCCTCTTGTTGAAAGTGAAATTTTGTACAACTATAAATATTAAAATTAAGTTTAGTTACACAGTTATACTTTACCTTCAACAGACAAATGTAAGCTTCGATGAAAGCATGAACACTCCTCTGATTCAACAAACTAATTAGAGAAGTAGAGGTTTGTTAAAAATACATTAGGTTTGTCTATTATATTTTGCTACCACCTCACCCTATCCCCTAGGATTTTGATATATTTGATAGTACTGATTATTCATGTATGAATAAATACAACCGATATTTAAGAAAAATATATTTAGATACATATTTAGATATTCTAATGGAGACTATGGAGTTATCGTTCTAACTATATTGTAGATTTAGCATCGATTGCACATCATTTAGCTCATACGGTAAACCACGGCAAAGAATTGGAACATATCCAATTCCCGTTAAACAGAAGAAAATTGTCATTTGTCTCACCCCAAGGAACATTTTCTGTCCTGTAATAAATGGTGATGTAACGTATACTGGATGATGTCCTCTAGGTCCACTCTCCATATGGCTGTAGCGTTGTTTTTTTACCGGATATGGCACACTGTGCCTCTCGAATAGTTGAGGTCAGATTTGAGTCCATCTACAGCATTACTTGCATGGAAGTGTAATCTTGGTAGTATTGATGAAGTTGCCATGCTGATTTGTGTAAGGCTATGTTTTCTTTATGAAATAGAACGAAAATCTTCCATGTAGGGAAATAACAGATAAACTCTTCAGGTGGATTATATTCATGCATATGTATGTTACACCACTTGCAAGTGGAGCACATAACAGTAGTTTTGTAATCAAAATTGGCGTTGCGATTAGTTTTTATCACCCGCATGGTTGCGTTAACTGAATGTTCCGCTGACAGGGGATGCTTACTCCTAGGCAATTAATCCACTTTTGGTGTGTCCCGGCCCGTGTTTGCCCAACTCTTAATTTGGTGTTTTATTTGGGATTTTACGAGATTGATCAATGTAGTTATTTTTGCCTTTATGTTATATTTGTTGTGTTTATTTGTCTTGGCAAATTTTTCAACATCAAATGAGTTCTACAAATCTACAATGCCATTTTGGCAGAAGCATATTTAGTATACATGATAATGTTGTTCATGATGTACATCAGTGGTATAATTAAAATGTACCGGTGATATCTGAAAAGCAAGCTCATCTGGAGTGTTAATATTACAACGGCAAAAATTGTGCAAAACAAAAATCTTGGCCATGATTACGCGTGGATGTTCCGAACACAACTATCATCAGAAGGGTACCGTGTAAATTGGCCTTAAGGTAGGTGTTTTCCAATCAATGTTTTATTTGAACATGTGTTAGTAATGAGTGGAAAAGAATATCTATCTATTTCCATGTCAAAACATCTCATCGGGTCAGTGTGGTACTTTGTAAAATTAGTGATCGTACAAAAAACGTTTATTTAGAGTAACCAATGTTTTGATATGATATTTATTCATTGAGTGATATTGGTAATATGCCTATATCGATTTTTGGTCAAAGAATCAAAGATCCACGGGTATAATGTGCACAATACTCTGTACAATTGGTTCCAATAACATGTTTTTCCGATGGCAATAAAATAAAGAACCATTTTTAATTGCGTTGCTATTTCCATATGTATTTTAGAAAATCCTTATTGATCAAGTTCCAACATTTTGGTTTGAGCATCACTGAAGAGACATAATTTGTCGAAATGTGCATCTAGTGCATCAAAATTGGTACCCTATATGATTTATATCCTAGTTGAGAGCGTCCCTCGCATTCCCCGGATATTTTATTACACCGTCCTGGAACTCCGCAGTTTGTGTACATCTCTCGATGCAATTCGTTCCATAAACACCATCTATACATGCTACAATTACAAGTACACTGTTCTCTAAAACTGTGCATCACAATCACTTGATATTTGGTAATATAACTTTTAGGAGCCCATATTGCGCTTCCTAAACTCAGACCTTTCGCATGCCAACCTACTGTTATATCTACCTTAACAAAAGATACACCTAACACATTCTCTAGGTAGCAGCTATATTTACATGTACCTTAGAGCTGGGGTATCCTCAGTGAGCAGTAGCTCACATAATCCTTATTTTTTTATTCAATTGATCTCAAACAAGGAAAATTAATCCACACAATATCGTGTTCACTACAAAAACAATGATTTTTTCCCAACGAAATTGAATACGTGTACAGTAAATGCTTCTAAAGGTAAGGTGGTAATTTTTTTGGGACTTATCATGCATACATTCTTGATCAGCTATTTTCCTACGTTTTAACACGAATTTACTCCGGTGGAAAATTAGGATATTAAATCAGACACAGATAGTTAACAGGTGGTTTGACTAATGCATGAGTCAACACAAGCTTTTTTCCGGTTTTTATCAACGATATTACATCATGAATTATCTCCTACTTTGTCGTATCAATATATAAAGGCAAATACAACGAAAAGTGATCAATCTCGAAAGTCCCAAATAGAATACAAAACAACAGTTGGGCAAACACGGACACGTGCACACACCAGAAATGGGATTAGGAGTAAATATCCGCTGTCGACCGGTCACACGCACCGGGCGGGATTTACATCTAATAAACATGGCGATATGTAATATTAAAGACGGTTGAGTGTATTGAAATCATTTTCAGAGTCATTTTAATACTAGCATACATTGAACCAGGTAACCAATGTGAACTATTATATATCGACAAAAAGAGTAATATATAAATTGGCGAAGTAATCTATGTGTTAAGCGTAATTATAGTCCCCAAAAGCATATATACAAAATCGAGTGTAGGGCAACACGGACCTCCGACAAAAGCGAAGACAGTAGCATGTGCCATGGAGGAGTAAGCATCATCTGCTGACCGGTCACACCCGTCGTGAGCCCGTAGTCAAAACAAAGTAAACGGTATTACCCGTCGTCAAATCTAGTATGGAAATGACAGTCTAGAAAAGGTTGTGAAAAAATACCAGTAAACATATGACTTAGTAATAATTTGTAATCGCAAACAAGGTCATTATAGCGACCATATAATCTGCGAAATGAAATGATGATTTTAAACGAGAATTGTATACAGTGTAACGTAGGTGAATGTGAGAACGTAAAACCTTTGAATTAAAGACCACGGAAAACAAATACATGTTGTTTGTAATTGTAGCATGTACAGATGGTGTTTATGGGACGAATTGCCTCGAGAGATGTAACACAAACTGCCGAGATTCAGGACGGTGTAACAAAACATTCGGGAAATGCGAGGGAGGCTGTGAACTAGGATGTGATACAAGTAAATAATTGTGTACATCTAATTGTTACAATAATTGCAATAAGTAATGTTTCAAGTTCAATATCAAAACAATATGAACACATATATTAGCAGTTGTGAATAAAAAATATAAACCACTCCAAAATGCCACATAAATATTATGATTATCATAGTGGTTAAGACTACGTCTACAATTCTACGTTAGGTCTTTAGGTTAAATTATCACTGATCCTTCCGCACATCATATCACGGTATCGTCATTCATCATGACGTCACACATAGTCATAAATCAACTGTATGTGTTCAAATTTGTAACATTACTTACGTAATTGATTCTACGTGTATTCGTTAACACCAAAGGAACTCCAAAAATAAAATCATAATTAATTGACATAGTCAATAACATTCATTTACTCCTCACATTTATATAAAAGTCAATTGTTTCACAACAGCTACTTCTATGATTTAATCTCATTGGACAAGGATCTCAATGATATTAAACATCCGAGTTTTATCGTTTTTTCAAATTAATAAATTTATTCGGGAAAGTTATTACTTAAAATATTAAAAAGAAGACTCGAAAGCATTGCGATTTTCATTTTAAATCTTCAGAAGATTTGCATTAATGTACTTAGTAACATAGATTTTATAATATGCGAAGCGTGTGATTGAAAAAGTCTAAAGTAGGCATCATGAAATATGTGACGAATTACAAAAAGTTACGTCAAATCAATTGTAACGTCAAAGAAAAAAACTTAGCGTTGAAAAACAGTAAATGTACAACAGTTCATGTCTATTGGAAATTAGCGTCTTAAACGTACCGTTAAAAAAATGATTTTTTTTCTTTTTACGCCTTTGGATATTGGTCTCCTCTCGAAAGTTTGTAGAGGGACAATATGCTAAATTTATTGCATGAGCTTGTTATTCAATATATTACCGGTGCATTTAAACATACCACTTGACAACATATACTACAATATGCTTCTACAAATGACATTGAAGATTTCAGGAACATTTCTTGCCTGAGAAATATACAATACCTGATATAAATAAAGCAAGATAACGAAAAAATGATCAATCTCGTTAAATCTCAAGTTAAATATTACAAATTACGAGTTGGACAAAACAGGGAATCCTGGACACACCAGGGTCCCAATACCATAAACTGAGAATAGGGCTTAAGTCAAAATTTTAATTACTATATCTTAAGATTTAATAACACATTATGTTTAAAACCATTACAAAATTTCAAAAAAGAAATCAAATGGAAACATACACTAAAATTTCCTTTGTTTTCTGAATTTTTTTCTCAAGTTAGCTGTATTTGAAATCTGGACTCAGTCTATTCTCCGTTGATTTCTTGAGGCCTGAGGTGGGATGAGTATGCCTAGAAGAGTAAACATCGCCTGGTCGACGGACACATCCATTAATTCAACCGTGAGGATTAACATAAAAAAAGACACGACGCCCATTTCGATTGCACACTCTTTATGTGGCTCCACTTTGCATAGAACTGCAATACAATCTGGGTTTTATCAATTATTTAACAACATGTAATGTTATTTGTTCTGCTTCATGTAGAAACATAGCCTACGCAACCAAGGCATTGGCAACTTATCAATACAACCAGGGCGCCGAAAGAGTTGATGCAAAACAATGCTGTAGATGAGCGTAAATCGGACCTCAGCTGGAAGGGAGGACAGTGTGTCATATCGGGTTTAAAGCAAACTACAGCCATCATGGAGCAGTGGACTAAGGGACATCCTCGGATAATTCACATCACCATTTATTACAGAACAGAAAATTATCCCTGGGTTAAGCTAATTAAGAAATGACTGTTATGAATTTTTCAAGTTTATCGGAGATTGAACTGATGTTGCCTGCTTTTGCAAACCTAATATAATCCGCGTTAGCGGATTATATTAATGTTTGCAATAGCAACATTGCGTTCAATCTCCGATAAACTTCGAAAATTAATAAACAGTCATTTCTATAATTAAATTCTAACGCACAGGCCTATTTGAAGTCTAACTTTATTTAGAAGTTCTGACATTTGTCAAAGTCCATGTTCGTAGGAATTTAGCTTCAAACTGACGTCACAATAAGAATCGATCATTTGGTTCTTGTGACTATAGAATTGTGGACGTACAAGTTCCAGTCTTATACTGGTATGAACCCGTTAAATTAGGGTTTACACGGATATAAACCTGAAAATTGTAATAGAACAGAGTTAGGGAGACCGTGGTGCAAAATTTAGATTATCTGGCAATGTATCTTTAAATTGGAAGTGTTTCTATTCTTTGACGTGATTCGTACCCTTTATAAACTTAATGATGGTGCAATTAATGTTTGTATTTCTACAATAAAAGTTCCCTTAAACGATGACTTCAAATCCCATTGGCAAATATCTGAAGAGTACTTTAGTATTTGAAAAATGTTTTATTGGAAAATACTTATTTGAAAGATTATTTCCTTTAGACTTTCTGTATTGCCATGTATTCAAAATAGATTAGGGGAGGAGTGGAATGGGGTTGGGTGGTGGTAAAGAATATCAACATTAAGTGACAAACCTAATATATTTTAAGTAAAGTTCAAAAAATTTCGCATCGTTTAATTGGTTAGTTTTGTGAATTCAAGCAAAGGCTTAAATTCGTGAGTTTAAGGTTCCCGAACCACATTAGTACTCCTGACTATAGGACATTGTTTGATTCTTTATTCTACCTGCAATTAATTGCGCTTGTGAGTATTAGACGTACATCATCGCACGGCTTTTTAATAAGAAGAAATGTAAATATGATCCTTCTGTTAATAATCATTACAATACAAAAAGGCGAAGTTAACATTGTGTCAAACGTAATCTTAAATCCAAAAAACACATACAAAAATCGAGTGGGTAGGGCAACAGCGGACCGACAAAAGCGAAAGGTAGGATCAGGTCACATTGGAGGAGTAAAGATCCTCTGCTGACCGGTCCACACCCGCCGTAGCCCTTAGTCGAAATAAAGTAGAAACGGGATTTACCGTACTCAAATTAGTAGGAAAATGACAGTCAACAAAGGGATTATGAAACAATCAGTCAACATATGACTTTAGTATACATTTTTAATCGCAAAGAAAGGTCATATTAGCGACCGTAGGAATTTGCGAAATGATGGGACTTTAAACGAGATTCGTTATAAACCTGCAGCATCACTTTTTTGTTTAGTAGTTGGCCTTCGCTTTTAAAAAGTCCGCATTACGCATAGGGCATGCTTCTTGCGTATCGAATCAACTGGGAGATATACACACCATAAACAGGTGATAGTGGAATATTACTACAAGCAAAGGAAAGTTGACGATGCAAAGATAAAATCATTCACGCTTATCATAATACATGTCAAGTTGTCAGTCTGCCATTAGAGTCAATGTTAAGTTAAAATGTTTAAATATGGGAAGCAGATATGTCAGATTCTGTGTGTCCCTTTATGTCGAGTTTCTTCGGGATATTATCAAATGGACAGTAATTGGTGAAATATGATTGTTAATTGATAACAATCATCATATACCCTATAATGTAAGGTTTGAAGGAAATTGCAAGTTTTTTGTGTTTATCCCGTAACAGTTTCTGTACAAATTCTGCTTCATATGAATATAAAAATAAGTCTGCCAATAAGGGGCACAATTAGTGCCCATAGGAATACCTACGGATTAGTTTGGAAGGACCATGATCTCCAAAAAGACTACATAAATATTATCTATATAAGAAAACCAGCATGCTCTAAATATCTACTTCAGAGTTACTATGTGGCGCAATCAGAGTGTTTTCTACAAAATATGTGTCTTGTTTCCCAAAACTAGAAAATTCTGTTTTTCGGGTGCCGGTTTTGTTTAAAAAAGCATTTATCTATAATCTGAAAAAGCTTTGATTTTAATTTATCGTGAGGAATCGTGTGTAAAGTGTGGAGAAATCATACGTTTTGATGCAGTAAATTTTTGAAAATTCTTGTGACTTTTTAGGTTATCCAAAAGCTCTTTAGAGTTTTTAAGAATCCACATCTGATTGACACCACTTCTGGGAATATGTAGTGGAACAGTATCTCTGAAAGAGATTCTTTGATAGCTGTTAGTGTATAGTTCAAAAGTAAAGAAAGAGGCTTGTGAGCCACTTACTGGAGCCAGCTATGTATCTTGTTGTAAGGTCTTTATGGAAATTTCGGAATCCAATTAAAGGTATGGTAATTCAAATTGATCCTGATTCTTAGGAAATATTGAAAGGTATTTAAAACAGGAAAGGTCTGATTTGAAAGAATTTTCATCTTTTGTGAAATTGCTTAGAGTTAGAAGTAGGATTACCAGAGTTGAAGTAAACCCTAGTTCATTAAAATACAATTAAATTAGTAACTTTTACAAACAAAAGACAATGTTGTTACTAGCTTTGAGATATTCATCATATTTTACATACATTCAAATTTGATGAAGACAAATAAAACAACCAAACTTGTCCGGATTGTGAAAAGGGATT
Organism: Ostrea lurida; assembly: GCA_903981925.1. Lineage (NCBI taxonomy): Eukaryota > Metazoa > Mollusca > Bivalvia > Ostreida > Ostreidae > Ostrea > Ostrea lurida. Next base: position 24,338 of record CAJDSM010018747.1, read on the forward strand.
TTTTTATGAGCATAAAAGCCAATTGATAATTAAATTACAAATGGATGGCATGGACAGCAATGTAAACATATAAATGTAAGTGAATATTATAATGATAATCAGTAATTGTGTCATATATTTAGTACAGCCTAATACCATCAGGGATTGAACAAAACGTACATGTAAGTTGATGGTTCACAGTTCTACATATAATTTCTGTTTTTATTTTAAAATAAGTCTTTGATTAACAATAGACACATGTGTTATGCAAAATAATATTTATTATGGTTGGCGTAATTGGTCGCGGTGAATCAACGTGGGGGCGGCCGCCGGGTCGCCCCCCAACAATATACAACATATATAGTGGGTGACCCCATACGGGGTAAATTGTGCACTGGGTAAAGTTCACAAGTGCACAACACCACGCAAACACATTACAATGGGACAATATCCAATTAAAATGTTAACAATGCGATTAATGGGCCCAGTATGCCTTAATGTCACAACACTGCTCAATGGGCCAATATCGCATGATAGGTCAATGGGCCAATATCCCATGATCATAAATGTTCAATACATGTATGTGGAAAGTCAATAATTCAATATTATAAAGATGTGTATAAATGCGCTATTTGCGCAACCACAACGAAGGAGTTCATATCAAATCACATCCGTTTGAGGTGGGGTTTAACGATAATGCTCATCTAGTAAAGACAGCGGCCCGTCCAAGTTCGTTCATGCTATCGCGACGTTGATAAGGAGTTGTATTGAAGCGTACTGGAATTTCCCTGAGAATACAACAAAACAGAGCAGCAAAATCGTGATAAAAAAAACATAGAGAATACAAATTTGGAGCAACAGATCCTACGTAGTGGGGAGAGGGAGAGTTTTTCCAAAAAAAATTGATATGGCCGTAGGCAAACCTACCAGTCTGTTCGGCCGCTAAATTCGAAAGAATGAAGTGAAGTAAGGCACTCGTTTATATACCCAGGCGTAATTCTACAACCGGATACGATAGGCCCTGAATATTTCGGACAGCTACCTATAGGATCCACCGAGATAAATACGCATATTCTTAGACGATCTTGAATATGCGTTATTATCTCGGATGTGTAGAAATAAATACAAATTAAGGATTATCTCCTCATGCATAGCTCTGATTCCTTCGAAGCATTTGGCCCTAATCTTTTGGCACTACATTGATCACTTTTAGAGAGTTTTACTTTCATGTTTCGGTTTTCCACATTTCGGTTGAGCATCACTGAAGAGACATATTGTCGAAATGCGCATCTGGTGCATAAAAATTGGTACCGTATGATTTACAATGTGTTATGCAAAATGATATTTTTATGGTTGGCGTAATTGGTGCGCGTGAACAACTGGGGGCGGCCGCCGGGTCGCCCCCCAACAAATACAACATATATAGTGGTGACCCCATTGATGCTAAATTGTGCACCACAAATTATGAGTTGGGTTAGGATCCCGAACTAGCAAAGATCCAAGTTAATAAATTTCCCCGCTATGATTTTATCCCGGGTGTTGGAATCTACATATGTAACCCAAAGAGAATTGGGTTGACCCAATCCACATTGACATTATAGGATCTAACGGGCAACTCGGATATGAAACAGATGAAATATCTGAACCTGTATGAGCCTCGGTGTGCACACTTGAAACCTGCGTGGGGTTGTTTGGCAGGATGTACTCAGATGGCGATGGAACTGGCACCGCCAAGGGGGTTGCCGACCGGTGCTGTGTTCCTGTGTCCTGACTTTGGGCCTGGGTTGTAGAATGGGCCGGAGGGGTAGTCTGCGCTATCCGGCCACGTGTCCCACCCCGTGTCACGGACGTCTTTCTGGCTGACATATGCGGCCTTGACATCTTCACTTTCGGCATGGTTCAGCGGCACACAAGGCGAGCAAAAACAGAAAAATACCAAATAATTACGACTAGCGAGGTTTATCAAATTATAATTATACACGGGCAATTTTTGGTATGGGGTTGAAAAAGAAAAAAAAAACTATAAACACGTAAACACGTGTAAACCAAAACAATCTTTACGTTAGAATTGATGGTAGAATACTAAATTGACAAATAGTTTAAATATGTTAAGTAAGTTGCCACGAAATGGAACACTTGGTGATTTTTCATAATAATTGATATTGCCGTTGGCAAACCTACTAGTCTTTTCGGCCGGTAAATTCGAAGAATGATGTGACGTAAGGCCTTGTTTATATACCCAGGCGTAATTCTACAACCGGATACGATAGACCCTGAATATTCCGGATAGTTAACTCCCAAGCCAAAACATAGGATCCATCGAGATAAATACGCATATTCTTAAACGAACTTGAATATGCGTTAGTATATCAAACTATCATTTTCGTTAAATTCATGTTTTATTTCATTAATATGCAAAATTTCCATTACAAACAAAACACACAAATTTATAATTATATCAAATACAAACAATACACAAACACTAAAATCANAATGTGCACAAACTGTTCTGGTTTCATACGTCACTTATATATAGATCATGGGA
>CAJDSM010018750.1:478-12502 GCA_903981925.1 Ostrea lurida
CGAAAACGTTAGTGTTAAGCACAGACAATGATCTGATCTGTCGATATCATGAGCCTATTAAATTAATAGTTCATTCATCCCTTTTCAGTCTAATCATTAGAATAATACATAGTCGGCTATTACCGACGCTAGGACAAGCCTTGAATTTAACGAAATAGATACATATGTTGTGTAAAATGCATACTATTGTACAAAGCGCATGTTGTAATAACAAACCATTCATTCATATTTAACTATATTTTTCCCACCCACTATCTACGAAGCAAATAGGGCCTTAACAACTTTCTTGATGTAGGGTAGTTCAGTTATAATCGTTTATGTTCTCTAAATATTTGGGTTATACTCCAAAAAAGCGAGTTACTACTGAGAAAACCATAAGCTATCGATATCTGCTATAGTTCCTGTACTTAGTCCAGACGCGTTTGATTCTCTCTAATAGGCTGTCATTTCCATATCTATCCGTTCGATCCATATACACTGTTATATCACAAGTTGTTCTGGTGTAATTGGTCAACAACTTGTATCTGGACGTCACACCATGGTGCCGTTCTGTCAAATGTCCATATAAACTTGGTAGCGTGAGCAACAAATAACTCGTACCGACTAAAAATGGTTGACTTTTCTCTGTATGAGGGTCGCTTTATGTCGTCTAGATCTACCGAGTACCTGTAAAGTTCGTCTCATATATGTCCTTTTATGCTATCCAGCCGATATAGTTGTAATAAACTATCAAGTATTATCTGAAACAAGAAATGATACATTTATGAATACGGAAAAATAACACACATAGCAACTCCGGTTTCTGCTCGTTAACATCATTCACACCTGTATAAGCGAACATTGTAGGTTAGCTTGAAGTTATGAGCACTCTTCCCTTATATAACTCGACAGATCCTACTTCCACCATTAGGACTATTACTTACGTGTTCTCTGTGGTATGGCACTGTTCAGTGATATCACGAAGTTGTACAGGAAATGCAACTTATTGTAATCACTCCTGACAATACTTACTATGTTTTAAATACCAATTCTTTCCATCAGTTTGATTCTTCAAGATGATCAATCAACATAGCAATCTTGCGGATTGATATAACATCGCTGCATATAACCACTGTAGAACTGTGTAAAACGTCACATAATAATCATAAAGATATAGACGCTTAATTTTTTACGAGGTGAAGCTAGCAGTCTTTATAAGAGGCTCATTATTAATCTGCGCCGGGTTGGGGGGATGAAAACATCATAAGAGTAAAGAGCAAACAAAGCAGTTTTGATCCTATATACAGTTGGTTGTCTGAGTTATTGGTGATGTGACATATCTTTGCTTTGGTGTTATGGCTAAATACTAAAAGAATCAAACATAGGAATCTTTACGTCTTAACTCCCCGTATTCTTGGGTCTTCTAAATATGTGTTTTGAGATTCTAATTATTTTATGGTTCAGGCATAAGTAAAAATGCTCTTCTTATTTTCGGATGAATCGCGTTCACAGTATTAGCAAAATAGTAAAAGTAGTGATCCTATTCTTACTGTTGCTGGAACTAGTGCTTAAACAGAAGTCTTATGCTCACTAAGTTCATAATTTGGTGCTTATGATCCTGACTGATATTTGTTTCCATACCATTAGTTTAGAAAATTCTGTTCATTTTCCATACTAGAGCAATGGAGGTGAGGAGCCGGTGGTACACGCCACGAGTGTTAATCACTTTGGGTTTCGATTCCTTTTACTAGTCGTCCGTTCCTGACTACGCGGCTTTCATAACGGGTAGGACCGGAGTGCAGCAGTCCATCAAGTTACGGAGATCTTTACTCCTTACCATGCACCTGATCTTACTGGACCATTCTCTGCTTCGTCCTATGTTTCAGGTAGGATCCTCTGTTGCGACTAAGGGCCCGTATTACTGATCTGCAGCTCGTGATGGCGCGACCCCTGGAACCGTACCAACGACTTACCCATCGAATGTTTGCGATAGCCCTAGTTGTGTCAGTCTGCTGTTACAGTAACTCAATATATATAAATTATATATGAAACGAATTCCTCCTCCCTGGTTTTTTTCAAAACTTAAAATTGGGATAGGAAACCACACCTGACTGATTGCACAGACTATCCCGATACAATTGGTACATAAATCACTTATGTGAAAACTCGTAAAACTTTATCACTATACATAACACGCATACTGCAGACTTCGCAATAGCAAATGTTTTTCGCTACATACCATACTGCATTGGGTGCGATCACAGCGACGGGATGTGAATACCTACATTGTTTTGAACTTCCAAGTAAAATGTTTTACTCAAAAGTTGTTTATGGGATACAGACCATTTTTCCATAATTATTATAATTCAGTATTGTTTGATTGTAAGCAGAAACTAGCAAATGGCTAAGATTGTCTACGTCATCGAATAGAGTCATTGGTGACGAGGATGTATTATCGCAGCTCAACATAGTGTCAAGCCAGACCTAAATCTTAGCAATAAGAGAGGAAAAGCAACTGAAATACACTAAATGAAATAAAGCTGAAAACAAATTGTGGATCATTCCTCTTCAAGAATAATGCACAATTAGCAGACGAGCAAAATTAGACGAAATGTTTACTCCCCAGACAATCCTCTCAGACAACCGATAAACGTCACTATCCATAAGAGAAATCAAAGACACTTATACACGAATAAACAAACAGATATTAAGAAAAACAACGCTCTTGATCTTTTATGCATCATCATTGATCGTCTTATCACTAAATTAGTTGAAACTAATCGGGATAGATGTAAACCAAGAGATGACAAGATACGGGTAGAAAATTATTGTCATAAATGGTAAGTATTCTAACATGTTCTATATTGTGAGTTGGCATTCACAAGAAAATGATACTATATAAGGTATCACCAAAATACTTCTTATGCACAATGAAGTGTTGTTGATATACTGTACAAATGAATCTGGTCAAGTTTCAGTTTGCTACTATAAATAGTCACCAAATGACCTACAACTCCACTCGTCACAAGAAGATATAAGTCATAAAATTTAAAATTGATGGTCCTCCAATCATAGTTAATTTTATAACTCTCATTTGTTAAAATATAATTACGATGTTGCAATAACACAGCGCTCATAGAGATCAAGAGTAACCATACTACTTACATCTCAAATATGAATACGTATTATTTATCTAGCGAGAGATAGACTATTTTGTGCAAGAATGGATTAGAAATCAAGCGATGTTGAAGAGTTGTGAGCTAAAAATGGCAAGAGCACACTCTGAATTCTGATAGCTCCCAAAGCCATGGTGTGAACATGTTTAAAATCTCTGTGTATTTGATTGGGAGTTGTATGAGAGCAAGGATCTCAATAACAGAACGTAGGTTCACCCTAGATGTACGGTCTACTTTGGTATTGATACGGTGTACAACGAGCACAAAGGTAATCACAAACGCACCAGAGATGTTAGATTAGAATAAGAGCGCATGCCAAAATGGTATCGGGCGGGAGTGGATGGCAATTATGAAGAGAAGAGAAATGACGAGTAAATGAAAACTATCTTAGTTTGAATAACATAAGAAACGAAGCGCTTCGGAGGTCAGACCTCTGAAAAATTAAAATCCACTTATTAAAAAGCTGAACAGACTTATTTAATCATATTCGACATGAAATTTTTGTTACTCTCGGTTGTATAGTTGTGTGTATGAATGCCTTAGACTGCGCATCATAGTGCTTTTAACTTCGTACTTATCAGTTATCATGTTTTAGTGCCTTCCTGAAAATACATGATCAGTTCTCAATATATCTATAAATTCATGCATAAACAAACATGTTGCTTAATCACTCAGGACCAGGAGCTAAGAAATGCTATAAGGACCAGATCCACCAATGAATTTCTGTACACCCAGGTGTCGTTGTAGGCCAAGCATATCGTTCTCGTTGACTTTCGAAGAATACTGTTGCGTCTCTATATCAGATCTTAATGGTTCTTAATTTATGCTATCTTGATAAGGTATGATCCCAAATTGGTCTAAGTTGCCATCGCTAGGCCAACGTAGATGCTTGCAAGCCCTCTCAAGGTGTTGGTCCCCACATGTCCGATGTAACCCAGAGAGGTCTCAATAATTTCGGAGTCTTTTCCATCATTCTCTAATTTGACAGCTGGTCCAACTTCACATCTCATAACTATTTATATGACGTTCCAGAATAATTCTTATGTCCACGTCCTAGACATAGAGAACGCTTCAAATGAGACATGACACCTACCTAACATACGCTCCACTTATGTCCATGGTCTGTCTTGTGACATTATTTTTTTTTCGTCTCTTTTTTCTTGGTCTCTGACACTTTTTTCTTCTATTTCTGTCTATATTCCTTATTATTGATCCGAGCATTGACTGGGAATTGGTTAATATCATGATCGCAACTTAAAGGGTTATAGCACTAAAAGGCCACCAGCAGATATATCAAACTAATGCTCTGGGTGAAAGAATGATGAAACGCCTCGATCCATCAAGACACACATATCATCGCACGACATCGGAGGGAATGTAAGGATGATATAATAGAGCAAATAGAAATCGCAACGTACGGCTCCCACTCTTGAGCATAGCACTACTTCTTATCAGCCAAGAAGTGTTCTCTGATATGAATGATAGTGAGCTCTAGTAGACCGATCACTTAACTGTGGAAGAAGTAAAGACATGTACTTAAAAAATGATGCAAATACAAATAAAGAAGAAAATACAAAAGTAAACATAAAGTAAGGAAAAAAAAATTTCTTCTACTTTGACAATATGCTATAGCTTTCATTTTAACAGGGACATGGATTGGAAACAATATGACTGTTGAATTACTATGTTAAGATAACGAGTCTAACACTGTGATGTGAAAAGCCACAGTCAATATGGTATAACGAGGACTAATAAATGTCTGCAGTTAATAGAACAAAAACATCGTCATAGGTATGAAAAGTGTACGGACTCCTTTCCAATCGTATTCCTAGTATCCTGAACAATTTGAAATATACTACACTGATAAACAAGCTACCTAGGATTCCTTCTAGTCCACATACCTCCCCATTGTAAATCGTCCGATGCCCACATAAACACCTCAACAGTTATTACCCAAAGAACCTATCTGTGAATCAGTTTGTTGGGCCCTGCTATTCTTACTTTCATACTAATAGAAAGAACATGACATAAGTACCAAGAGACTGCCTCTCCTCAACCATATCGCCTATCTGGTGGAAATATTACTCTACTATTCAACACAATTATTGGATTACACCCATTAAGCATGTGCTTCTTATCTTCTGGGTGATGTACACTACGGACTGCCGATGTCTCATTGCCTCTAAAAGCATGTCCGATACAAATCTGAGGTGATTTTCAACAGTCACTTGTTAACGCTCTGAAAGACGATCCCTAAAAATTTTGCATGCAAGTTCTTGAATTTAACGCACTTTAGTGTCACCTTATGTATACGTTGTTGTCACCTTTCTGGAATTTCACATATAATAAAGCGCTTAATATAAAAAGTCCATTAATTTACTTTCTCAACCCTCTCATCCACCATCCCACCTTTTTCGGGCTCGGTGTCTGATCATCCTTGATTTCTCCGGCCTGATTCTTACCGAGCATTGTCTTATGTAAGCAAGATACCCCCTTAGATAAAAACTTATAAGTGACATTCATGGGCTATGGCCTTTCAAGCCGAGCATTCCCGTTACATTACCCGACCATGCAGCTACCATTTCAATCGACCGCTAACCAAATGCGGTGGAGTGTTCGCGATGTCAATCAAACCCTTATAACAAACAAGGTTATATCTTTAATACCATTTTCTACAAATGTTGGCTCTCAATTGACTGAGGTGTGTTCACAAAATGAACGATACGGCTCAAACCTTTCTCCCATTTAACCACGCACAAATCACCTTATTCAAAGTCTTCTTTACCATGTGGACAGCTTTATTATCTTATATTCAAAAATTTTCGTGTGAAATCGCAAATCCCATCCAGCCTACCCGGGACACCTAACCCCAAATCGTGTTCATGGATGCGAAGTTGTGACACTCAAGAGAACTCCAAGGTGGGAGTGTAACAAATATATGACTAATAAACCAATATATCAATATCTTTGCAGGGTGAAAGTGAAGAATTTAAGGGAGTATGTTTTTCGTGATTGTGTCGGGGGCTCGATTTGGTACTGGGGTGCAAGAACTCATTAGAAGTAAAAAGAAATACAAGCCTGTTGAATTCCTAAAGAGATGCCTTGATAAAGTAGTAGTACTATTGAGTACGGATGTACTCTCGTCCATCGGCTCTTCCGACAGTTCTTATAACAGGCTACTGAAGATTCAATCAATATGGAATTCGATTGCCCTGCAATTAGCGTTTCGTTCTATATGTTCACGTTCATATTCAGTCTTGAAGTTAATAACGTCAAGGTGATAACCATTGTTGTCTTACAGTACAATAGACGTCGGCCTAGAGAATTACGATAAATGTGTTATTTACGTTCTAATTCACCCAGTGTCAAGTTTTTAGTCGTTCTATGGTAAAGTACGGACTTCACACATGGGCAAAAACTTATTTATATTGAGGTCAGGGTAACCATTAATGTGTCTGGTCGGATCGTCAATTGGATTTTGCTCTGTATGTTCCCCTGAGCATTATTTACTCTATACCACCGGAGGCGGGTACTCAACAACAGATGTGACTTAGGCTTTTCATTACAATATAACGGTACCAACACAATTTCATACTATGCATACAAAATTAAACCTGCGAAGGAGAGCGCAAGTTCCATCTAACCGCATTGAAAATAGTCTATCTAACTAAGTCACTCATTGTGGTGCCAACTCCTCGCGATCAGCCTGAAGTTTACCCGCTGTTGTAATGCGTCAGGCGTTCTCAGGCTGTTCGTCAGCAAACACCGAGTTTTATAAGTATTTCTCTGAGTTCTGCTTTCAGTATTTTCAAAGAATTATATAATTATTGCATATCCCATCCACTAACTCCTCAAACAAAGCCGAGTGGTCGCTTATGGTTCTCGACTACTGAGCCACACCTTACCTATCCTCAACCAATCGAAACAGGCCACCTTTTAGGTTGTCATGATCCATAGGTACGGATCCACCGCTTCAAAAAATTCCTGCAGTTCGCTGTTTGGTGAATAACAGGTTTGTCTCGCAATGGTCTACAGCAAAACAAGAGATATCCGGAAGACCTATTACCATTTATGGGGGGATATGGACGCAGAATTATAAGCTACTTGGGTACAGCAGCTCTCCCCTCATTGCTTCTTATTCTCTTGTAGGAGGGTCAGGGAGCAGAAATATGAAAGCAACGTCACGGAAACCCAAAAACCAAGTATGGATTATTGAGACTTATAGGAAAACTAGACTTATGTGTGCACATTATGAGACTGGCTTGTGTAGAAGTTGAGATCATTCTCCTTGATGGTTCCTGTAATAAACTCTCGTTCTCCGTACCGTATTCACCTACTACCAGGCACCTATCACGCTGAGTCGTTGGAGGGTATTACTATCGCTTCTGAGGTCTCGTGATGTCAGTCTGGTAAAGCAACAAGTTGTTGTCATGTCACTCGGCCAAGGTCTATTGCGTCCTCGGTGTTCTTCGTCATCTCGTTCTCTCACCTTTGTTGGTCGATTATATGACGTTTATGTCCGCGCATCATACACTTTAGGCCCAAGCGATCAGAGCACGACCTTGACACTCAACGTCACTACAAACACACTGTGGCTCGTTGTTTATTACCATTTTGCCTTCTTTATCAACCTCCGTCATTGGCCGTTCCCTCGTAATTCGATAGAGAATTGATATACTTAGACCAACACGCTACATTAGACCGAAGGTTTGAGTACCGTCCACGTTGCTCGAAGTCGACCACCATCCCATTGTCCATCAATAAGTTTTATTCCGAGACTAGCTTACTACCTCTAGCGTCCTTCGGATATCCTCCCTTACAGGCTCTTTCATCATCTCCAGGTGATGCACCCCACTGTCCCGTGCGTCCCCGACGTGTTAGGTGTCGCGGTTTTAAGTCACGTGAGTCTCGAAATAAATGTAAGTCTGATCAATATCACAGATGTAGCATTATCGCCATACTATATATATATATACCTTAAGTGTATACCTAGTATAGACCTTATAACTATAATATAACTAAATTTACTCGATTCAGATTATCATATTGACTATATATTATTGCTAGGGCATGATACTCAATCTACTTTATAGTTATATCATACTTTATACTAAGTCTACCTGGGCTTGTTCTTTGCTCCCGTGCTCGGGGGCGCCCGCCGGGCGCCGCGAGTGTCGAAGCAACACGACCTTTAGCCTGCATACCACGATTTTTGGCCACATTGCTAGCAATACCCTTTGCGGGGTAATTTGGGCTTTGGAGTGCGACGCTATGGATAAAAGTTAGGTGCTTGTTAACGTTTTGTTCAGGTTTCACATAAGTAAATACTTGTTTGACATTCAATTAATACTGAACGCAATGTGAACAGGACGTTTACTAATGCCCGCGTACTTGGTTTCAGCTGTTTATACTTGGGCTGGCCGTTAAGGGAATGGCTCCGACCATCTGATTCCGGGACAAGGAAATGAAGGTTGACAAAGCATAATGTGTTTCCTTCCCTGACAATGTGAGAACACACGCCTCTGCAGGGTCGACGAGCCTAACTAACTGCAACGGAGAGGACAATATTTGACTGGTATCATGGAAATTTCACTTGAGTGGACAAATAATTCGTTACTCCCGTCCAGCCACTTCTGATTCGTGCCGTACGGCTTTCCGGGTAGATTCGTCGCCCCTCGAAACAACCCGATTGATGGCTCAAACCGGGCCGTATGAGTAAACAATTAGTATGGCCCGCTTTTTAAGGTGCCCGACTGGTCATTATCTTCTTGGTTGCACCATTTCGATCAGACGTTACTTTTCTGCATAATGATCTTCTCAGCGTGACGGGAATACATCCACGCCATGCCTGCCCTAGCCCTACACCAACTCTCCTGGGCAGCACAGGCGCCGCGTCAACAAATAAAGCAACTTGTTTAAACTTTGATAGAATATTTCAAACGGAACAACCCACATACGGAAAGTGGCCAATTGACCTTGGCCCCCTGTAACAGTACCAGATTCCAAACATTATTGAAAATATTGGCTCGAATTAAAAGAAAACCTTTCACAACAGCCTTAACTAGTCCCCGAAATAACATCAACACCTTTTTTTGTAGAACGGCCCAATGCTCTTAATATTTATTGTGGAAATATAATGATCATTTATTTCTTAGGTCTTTGAGTGCCTTTCCTCCTAGATGAATTTTGGTTGCACTACCAGTTTTAGCTCTGACGCGGTGTGGAGGTTTTACTTCCTTCTTTCTCCACACCCACATGAGAAGTCTCTATTGGAATACGTTTCCTAGTGTTGTGTGTAATAAAATTACAGATAGACCAACTTTTAGATTTTCGGGGACGTGACTAGTATTGAGAATTTGACCGTACACGTTGTATCATAATTGTCGTTGCATGCACGGTGTCGCAGGGATTTCTTACGAGGCCACTGGTGATTGGCATTCCCCAATCAGCGTTTCCGCTTTCTCGTGTGCTCTTCTTCTTCCACACCTTGGTAGTTTATTATTATTTTAAGTATGGGAGGGTTGTACTTGTGTAGATCATTGGACTTCATATCTTATAAGCCCTTAATCACGGTTAGGTATCGAATTAGTAACAGCGCTCAACATTGCCGCCAACATTTTTGTTGTTCTTGTTTTCAACTTATACTTTCCGAACTGACTGAAGATGTATCGTATCCTTGTAGGGCTTATCCTTTGTTTCTGTTGGTCATCCACGGTGGTTTGGTTGTTCCTTTATTAGCAGCGTGCGCGCAGACCAGACTACAAATTGTGTGGAGACCGGTGAAGACAAACGTTAAGGTGGTAAGGCGGAGAGAAGAAGTAAAGAGATCTGAGACGTCGGTGTAAACTAAAGACAATGACAACTCTAAGACCGAGCGACATCATTCAGGAGCGAGATGTGGACAAGTACGAGCCCTAATTTGATGTATATCCACGGCTGTCATTCACGGTGGTTAATCTATTTTACTTTTATTCCAAATATGGTACGCGGGATAGCACACTAAATAGATTTGATCAAAAGTAATCAATTTTATGCACTTATCATTGAGTTGCTAACGTTCATCAATATGTGGCTCTGAACACTAAGATAGTGCTTCAAAATAGAATGAAAGTGATATGGAAATGTGAAACAAAGCGAAATATATTGTAGACGATGGACCATTCATCGACACTGATCAAATCAAGTCATTCCATGGATACATATCAACGTATCATTATACCTTAACTCTGCAGAAACTGTGTTATTTTGACTATAAGTGTACATTATGGATGTTCAAAATACGTTAGCATTAACATTGTACTGGCCTTTTTTTTTTTTTGTCTTGTTCAGTCATTTACGGAAACAGGACACACAAGACCACATTCCGCCGTTTTAATAGATCGTTAATAAATTAATGAAATTCTGAAGTTTTGAGTACTTGTGGCATCGGATTTTAGATAAACTGTATTCACTAATCATACAACGAAAATTTTATGTTCTTTGATGAAAACGAATCAATCATTTTATCTAAATTTTTTTATATGTTAGCGCAAGGGTACATTTCGTGTAACCTTGGGAACATCGAAAAACTACGTGCGCATTTGCGGTATATTTAACACTGTTTTGCTCAGAATCGAAATGGTTGCAAATCCTATTTATTATGAACGTATTTCAACTATTTTATATACTAACCCATTACCGACCGATGGTGCAAACGTAAATAATTCCGCAAATCTCCTACATTTGTGTTAACATTGCGGGAACATTTTTTATTCGCTATGCAAAGTAATAAGAGATCAAAATCGAGGTAGAAGGTGGGGGGAGGGGGAACGCCAAAAACAGGCTATTCTTATTATTTGAATGCCCATCCCCTCTATTTGTCTTACATGGCTACGCCCGTGGCTACTAATGTAGCAATTATTCGATTATTGGCGTATTAATGGTTTTATTGTTTTTTAAACTGGCTACGCCTTACCCCGAGAACTAATTAAATATAATACTTAATGATGTCTTTTTGTTCTCTTTTTTCATTGGAATACCTATATGAGAAATTTCAGAATAACCACCCCACTTTGCGTCCACTTTGAAGATTTTAAGTCATTTTCAGTTTGTTGTCATTTGATTGCTTTAAAGTTTGAATCAAATTGTTTTATTGCTTTTTTGTTTCTTTGTTCTTTTTTCGGTTTTAAAAATTAATGAAAAGGAGGGGAAAGGTGACTAAAAATGTAGTAAATGATTCAATGTAGTTTGACCCTTGTGACACTTATGTGTACAAACCAATATTTCCAAGAATTGAATAATGGTTGATACATATTCTGCATTCTGAGTGTGAACTTATTCTTGCTTATCGTGGATATTTTACTCAAAGCTGAGAAAATTTTATTGATCTTTACGACCTCACATCATCTAGAATATATCGATTTGGATAGTTCGTTTTGATTTCCCTTAAGCAATAATAATCAATGGTGTGTATGAACAGTGGTTCACACGTGCCGTTTTTTGTTTTCATATAACTGGATGATAACGCAAATACGACAATAAAATTGGCGCTTTTGAGGGTTTGTCTAATCTACAGTACCTGTAAATCTCTAACAGTTTATAATTACTACATGTCATAATGATATACTATTATTCGGAAAAACAAAAATAACACAAGCATCCGGTTTCTGTTCGTTAACATGATTTGCCTTTATACGCAAACAGGTAGGTAGCTTTAAAGTTGATGCACATGACATATAGGTGTTCTTACGGTTGTTGCATGCTTCGACATAGGTAAAACTTGTTTGACATTCATTGATAGCTACAAATGAGTAATTAATCCATACATNTGCTTCGACATAGGTAAAACTTGTTTGACATCCATTGATAGCTACAAATGAGTAATTATTCC
>CAJDSM010018752.1:0-22377 GCA_903981925.1 Ostrea lurida
GCGTTACCAATCTGTGATCTGTCTGACGTATCAAGATATCTCCCCAACGTGAAATACAGCGTTACTGTGCTCGACCTTATGAAACCACCCTCACTTTATCTTTACTAGACCAACTCTAATCAGTCATCCCCGCATGTACACTTCGCTTTTGACTAAAATCCGCCCTACAGATACTCATTAACTTCTGACGCTTAATTATTTCCTCCACTAAATTACAATTAACTTTCAGACTAAATGCCCGCCCTACATTGTTGCTTGACTAGGCCACGACCACTACATTCTTTACTGTGCTGACTCATAAATCCCACCCTACATTACTTCCGATCCTAGAATGCTCTGCCTAGAAATATACATTACTGACTAAATCCCCACCTAAATCACTACTTACCTCGACACAATCCCGCACATAACATTACTTTCTGACTAATTCATTGCCCAACTAGCGTCTATCTTCTGATGAGATTAGTGACACAAACCACTTGTCTGACAAGAACATCCCTCCTACAACTTACCTCTTTCCGTGACAGTAATTTGCCTACAATTACTTTCTGACTCAAATCCCCACCCTCAGCTTTACTTTCTGTTTATGAATACCGCGCCGTACACGTCTTACTTTCTGAGTTAGATCCCACCGAGGTTTAACTACTGTCTGAACTATAAATCCCCCCCTACTTCTTACTTCTTGACGTTATAATCCATGCCCTAGCACTTACGTCTGGACTTATAAATCCCATCCCTGACACTACGTCTGACTATAAATCCCAGCCCTAAACACTTACTTCTGCTTTAAATCCCCGCCTATCAACTTACTTCTGACTATATCCCGCCCTACACTTATTCCGACTATAAATTCCCGCCCCCACACGTTATTCTGACTAAATCCCGCCCTGAGCTACTATAGCTGCGACTTAAATCGGCGCGCCCTACACTACTTCAGACTGATAAATCCCAAGGCCCGTTGCTCACTGTAATATTGACTATAAATCCACCCTACACTTACTCTGATATAAATCCCGCCCACACTTCTTCGACATAAATCCACCTACAACTTACTTCTGACAAATCCCACCCCTACAACTTACTTGGACTCTAAATCCCGCCCTACACTTACTTCTGACTACGGAGACTTGACTCTGTTCCACGTCCTTCAGATCCAGTTCCTTGCCCATGCTACGCTTGAATGGCGATGATCCGATCTGGATCCAGTCTTTACAGGGGAACAGGTACTTGTCGCCAGTACTGGTGTCTGTGATGGCCACTTGGTAACAGTACCACATGGCATCCTTCCCCTCCAGGTCCTGTAGAGGCTTGTCTTCTCGTTCGTACGCCCCGACAGTAACTAGCTGAATCTTACCAAGGTTCTTACAACTGTGGCTGAAGGTATTCGTGTCACCTCTAGCAAAACACAAAGCACATATTGAAAAGAACATGATATATTCTCCTTCATAATACACAGCTTAAGGAATGTGAACATAGGGAATGTGAACATGATACTTTGGTCAGATTATGACATTGCAATACATTTGCAAATGTATATTTTCTCCTAAAGACATCTGCTGCTTGCTTTGATGGAAAAAATTCAATATTCCATCAAGAAATGTCAATATTTCATAATATACAGAAAATATTCCAGGGAGACCAAGACTAAACTTTGAGAATAAGAGGACGTGTGTACCTCCTAAGTATTTTGTCTCTTGCACTGTTCTTCATTTTCATCTTGGTCTCTCCTTTCTTGCCTTTGATGATCAGCCAACCATTGTGTACAGTACTAGCCTTCTCTTTATCAGCTGTTTTTACCTCAATTTCATAAACTGCAAGTGAACAAAATATGCAAAGTATTTAAAAACCCGATACTTTCTGACAGTCTGTCCACTTTTGTAATACTGTGGTAGGTGATCATACAACCTCGTATGACCTTATGCCTCAGCTGAGCTAATGAATAATCATGACCTTGCTGTTCATCAGAAATAGATTTTACATTGTTTTCCCCTATTGTGGCCCCACTGTACCCATCACGACTAAGAATCTGCATTACCTGAGGATGTTTGTATAATAAAATGCCCTGCTGATATTGTTGAGGAGATTCTAAAAAGATTTCTTCTATACATATCCTGATTTAAAACTTTGATCCTCCCACCTTACCCCCAGGGGCCTAAATTTGAACAACTGTACATATGCACTCTTATTGAGAAAGCTTTCAAATCAGCTTTGTTTTTTCTAGCCCAGTGGTTCTTGAGATTTTTTTTTAACCACTCTGCCTTATTTTGATAAATGCTAATCATCTCCCCTTGCAGGGGCATAGATCTTGATATGAGCAAAATTAAAAGACCATAACCCAAGGATGATTTGTACCAAGTTTGGATACACATTGGTCCAGTGGTTTTGGAGAAGAAAATGAAAATGTGAAAAGTTAAGGAACAGACAGACAGCTGGACAGACAGATAACAGACAACAGGTGATCAGAAAAGGCTCAGGTGAGCTAAAAACATTATATATATTGAACTGTTTACTGACTATACAATTTAAGCACAATATATGCATTTAATTTTAATGTTTCATGATCCTGGACCCTAGCCTTTTACTATACCAAGCAAGGATTTTTGAAAATAAACATTCGTATGCTGTACACAAGAATGGGTATATTCATGCATGACTTACCTGTTTCATCCTGTGACCCTGGGGTTAAAGGTCGAGTAGCACAGGTCAGTTCCCTGATAATCTGTTTGTCGTCCTCCTTCTTTGACAGCCATTTTCCACAATGGAACGTGTACTTCTTCCTGGTGGACATGTCTTCCACTTCTATGTAGTCTAAATGCCACGCTGCTCCAAACCCTACCACATAATACAATTAATTATTGTAGTGCTGGCTGATTAAGATACATATACATGTATATGTACATCATCAAACTGAAAATCAATATATAGTATGCATTAAACATATAGTAAACATTAAACAGATGAGTGTGGTAGCTAATAAAATATAATATACAACTGTAGTAGGAAAAACCACATTCCCCCCTCCGAGAGCAACAGATCTGCAGCAGATTTCTCAGGTTCTGTAGACTCATGTTAAATTTTTGTGTTTTTTATTACCATATTGTTTGTCACGCTAATTTATGGCAAAACTGTTGTAGCTCTACTTGCAGTTCCAGAACTGAGAGTGATTCATGAAGATATATACAAAACAATGAAGACAGGTACGTACAAGTGAAGCTAGCTCTATGTCACACACACACATATATACACAGGGCTTTTGATCAGATACAATGTACCTTCATAATTTCCAGCAACTGAGGGCAATATATAGCTGCCATATTGGTGTTGGAAATTGTTATTGTAAAATTGCGATTTACTATTTCAATGCTAGGGGGGAAAAATATGGGTTATAAACTTTTGTTATCAAAATTTGTGTTAGGAAGCCTATTCCGTGGCTTTGATCTTACTCTACATAAACTTACTCTTATACACAAAACAGGAGGGTCAAATGGGATTCACTCAATTGTGCAAAACAATTCATCAAAATTGAAAGGGCAAGTTCTAGCAAGTCAAATTTCAAGGGCAATTTTGTTAAAAAAAGCAAGCAATTACCAAGAGTTTATCTGTTCACTTGTCAGCGAATGATTTTTGCCCTTTCTAACAATGGGGAGGTGGGAGAGAGGTTTGAATCACAAAACACTGACTAAAGATCACAAATAACTCTAATTCACACTTCTAATGAAAATAGCTTTTGATAGACCAGCCCTTACTTCATATTTGTACTTTGATGTCGGAAAAGATTTACGTTTCATGCTTTTGAAAGTCTGGCTTGATTTATATTTTTCACTTTTGATAGTCAAACCTGCTTTCATTTCCGTACTGTTGATAGTCAGGTCTGATTTAATTCACTTGTACACTTTTGATAGACACCTACTCAAATTCAGCTAGGATGACAATGTACACTATATATACAGGCAGATGAATGAACATGTACTACACATGTGTATAACATGTACAATACAATAACAAATACAATAGATATATGGTTGTAGAAAGCAAATCTACCACAAAAAAAAAGACTACAGATAGTTACCAAGAAGATCTAGTCAAGATGAAAAGGTAAATACAAAATCATCAATGATTTAAAACACATTTGTCAGTCAAAAAAAATTATAACAGCATGCATGTAAACATCAGATCTTAAAAGAAAATAAATTAGTGAACTATATTATTTCAAACGATTCAGAAAGGGGGAAAGAGAAAGTAATTTCATAATTATGAATGTTAAACCACATTCTATGAAGGGTGTACTTGTAGATTTATTAATTAATAATTCATTAATAAGAAATACATGCAAAACTAAACTTTAACCAAGAATATTGAAAAAGACAGTACAGTCATGCTAAATAAAGTGGAGTATTTTTTATGATCATTATTCAAATCATTCACAAGATATGAAATAAAATGCCCCAAACTAACCAAAGACCTCTCAACATTTGTGACCTTGATCTTGACCAAATATGAAGTCATTAACTTGCACTACAGCCATACGATTGAAAATGACAAAGACTGAAGTTGCATGATGACAGACGGACAGATAGCCGACTGACAGACAGTCCCAAAACAATATGTACCCACTCTCCAATTTCTCTCGGACAAAACGGCTTTACCTTTATTGTCATGCCACACCCGACACTTTGACATTTCTCCAACACTCAGCATCTCTTTAAAGGCAAAAACATCAAGCTGATCGTTCTCAAATGCGCTTTTGTTGGTCTCGGATTTCTTCAAATGGAGTTCACCTGTATCACCGTTGGAGCCAAACAAAATGACGTATACGTTAGCGTCTGTCCCAGCACCAGGGACATTGGAAGTCTTCACAGATATCTTGTATGTTGTCCCTGATAAAAAATGTTTATCTAATTGTACAATTTCGTAATACATGGAATCTAAAATATAAGGGGTAGGGAGTTATAAATGTTACATTGAAATGAACATTTGATCATTACATAAATTACAATACATGTATATATTAGGGGAGGAGGTGGATTATCAATGATACACTGAAATTAACATTCTATCATTTAAAAAATTACAATACATGTACACATATAAGATACAGTGATGTCTATTCCTTTACTATAAATCTTGTTTTTCTCCTGCTTCCCTGCAAACACATCAAGGAAATTTACCATTACCACTACTGTAAACATTCATGATACCAGAAGCACTTACTAGAAATGACTTCTTTGCCCCGTTTTACCGCCGGAATATCTCTCCAGTATTTTTTATCCTCGCTCTTCTTGCCAAACCACTGATTACATTCAAATCGGTACTTCACCCCAGTTGCCGTGTTAAACAAATCAATCTAAAAACAATCAATAAACAACAATCAAATATGATGTACAAGAATCCATTATTTTACACTTGCGAAGCTGCAAGATTTTTCAGTACAAGTCAATTGTGAAAACATAAATAGCCGGCTAAGTGTGATCAAGAGACATATATGAACTATACATACCCTCTCTAAGAACCAGCTCTGCCGACTTCCACTGGTTGATGTCTCTACACGGATTTTCTTCAGCGACCCAACATCGTCTAACTCAAGCTATTAAAGCAGAATAGATAGATAATATTTTCAGTGACCCCACATCATCTAACTAAAGCTATCAAACAAGACAGACCTCATGAGTACACCTCATCAAAAGCCAATCATTGTACAACCCTACAACATTGAACCTCAGATTTACCCTAATGTTGTCTTCTCTTGATCGTTCAAATCTGTCCGAGGCTTTCTCCAGTTCTATTGGAGTTGAGGTTCCTCTTTCACCCGAGGCAGAGAGAGTGATCTTCATGTCCGTCCCAGCATGCTCCACATCTCCAGTCACCACGGTGCACTCGTATGTAATCTCTGTAATATAAAAAAAAAATTTATATTCTCGGTCTCCATCTAAAATCTGTCTTCAATTCTTTATTCTTTTACAAATATTCCAGCGGAATGTCTGTTAAAGTTATGTCTTAAAATTCAATATACATGTATGTAAAAAAAAAACTTTATTCAACAAAAATATATTTGAATATTTAAATTTTTCATTAGCTTACTTGCAGTATTTTTCAATTTACAACTATTGAGATATGTGATGTAATCCATTTTTTGAAAACACTCACTTGGTCTGTAGGATGTAATTGTGCTCATTCCTTCGTCCAGAGAGAATGTTCTCTCCGTCTTGCCATCACTCTTGTCCCGGGCCAGCCACTGCCCACAAGAGAACAGGAAGTTCTTGCCTTTTGTTGGCATGTCCACACTGACCTGCTTCACAAACCAGCCACTGCCTGGAGAAGTGCCATCATGCCCAAGCTGTAAAATAGACACTACATATATGTACACCGGATATACAACATACATTTATATAACTCTGTATATCGTTATCAATAAAAAGAATAAGTACATAATGGATCCAAACATGTTCAACTATATTTTTACTCCTTTGTATCAGCTTTATTTCCAAGAATGTTTAGGTAGCATAAATTCCAGGGCCTCTTTCACAAAGTCTCTAAAGATTTAAATTCTTAAGTTACAAACTGATATCTCTGTTCTACAAACATTTCAATTTAGAACTTACTTTAATTTTCTTCACTTCATTCACATCTGGAGCATCAAATGAGAATGTCTTGATAGATTTTGGCTCAAATTTGTCCCCGGTCTGAGCAAACTCTAGATACTGAGTGCCTGTGTGTAGTTTCTTGGTCCCATAAATAACTATCGACACATTGGCATCTGTGCCATTATCATCATCATCTCCTGTCCAGATCTTCACACTGTATGGAATTTCTGAAGAAATGAAAGGAAAAATATTCAAAATGAACTTGAATACAATAGAGATCAAGATTCTTGATAGAAATTGATAATTAATTGAGGTTAACATTGCATGTTAAGTTCACATGCACCAAGACTTGACAGCTTTCTTATCTAATTCAAAGACTTTCAAAGTATGTCCACCGAAATCTTTGTATTTCTGCTTTCATGCAACTTACGTTCCAGCCTGGACATGTTGTCCATTTCTTCTTCCTGCATCAGTTGTTTGCGTTTCACGCGAGGACTCTTAGAGAATGGGTCAATGCTGGACTCCAGACTGGCCACTGACCCACCAAATCGAGTGGAACGTAATGTCCCTGTACTAGATCCCATCTCTCCATCATAACCCTAGAAGAGACAGAGGTGATCCTTTTGTACAATATTTCTTCAATACGAGAGCTGAGAACTCTTAACGTTCTTCAATACATGTGTCCCCTGTTGGCGTCTCATTGTGACACCACACAAAATAGATGGATGCACAGAATGAGACGAACACTGCATAAAATGATGATGTATAAAGCGATGCCTATGTGTGTGCCATACAATGCAGGTAACACGAAAAAATTTACACCGGTAAAAACAAGATGTTTTTGAGAATTACTAATGCCCCTGTGTGGCAGTGCAGTAATTCTGGTATCCAAAGAAAGGTTTTGTCACATGAAATACGAAAGGCCTAGTGCTATCACTAACCATTCATAATCTATGGCCAAGACTAAAGTTTCTGCAGACAAACAGATGGACAGACCAAAAACTATATGCCCTAGAATCTGTGATTAACAGAGCATAAAAATGTTGTAACTTTTTCCAACACTCTTTTATCATGCAGCTGATTCAATACTTGACCTTTTCTTCTGAAAACATTGAAGACTGAACTTGTTTTATGCCAATATTCTTGCTAACTTACAATTTAAAATGATTATCTTTCTGTTTGACCTTACTTGACATACAATGACCTCTCGTTTGACCGACATACTTACCTCTTGACATACAACTGACCTCTGTTTGACCTTACATCTTGACTCAATCGACTCTTCAGTTTGACCTTACATTGCACATACAATAGACCTCTCGTTTGAACTCGTTACCTTGACATACAGATGAACCCTCACGTTTGACCTACTTGACATACAATGACCTCTTCTGTTGACCTTACAATTGAACATACAATGACCTTCTTCGTTTGACGCGTTGGGGTTGACCCATAGCAATGAGCATCAGTGGGTCATTTGACCTAGACAGATGACATGACAATGACCTCGGCTCGGTTTTGACCTTACGGGTTGAATAGCAATGCTCGAGCACGTCTTGAACCTAGGGCCTTGAACGACAATGACCTATCGTCGGATTTTGCAGTCATCCTTTGATTTGGATAGCCAGCGCTCACAATAGAACATGTAGGACTTGTTGTGGTCCGCGACGTCTATCACCTCCACATGATTAAGGTACCAGGATGGATTGATGTTTTTATTGTCATGCCAAATTTTGATTCTATAGATTTTGCCTAGATCTGCTGCCTCCATCTTGAATACGTCAATCTGCAATAAAAAAAAGATTTTGGTGAATTTTCATCAACTTTTTCAAAATACAGTTTCTGTTTCCATTATTTGATATGCTTGGGGGGTATTTTTTTGTAGGTACTTAATCTATATGTACATGAAAAGCATATAATCATAATTTATCACTTAAGATACGCCATCCCCTGAACACTCAGCATGCAAGATAAATCCCCAGCTCCTTTTTACAGAATCTTTAATGACTTGAATACTAATATTTACATGATTTCTCTCAAACTTGTCCCTGTACGTTTCTGAGTTGGCTAGCTTCCTTTCTCCTGTATTTCCCATCTCTCCGTAAATGTTGATGAATACATTAGCATCTGTTCCAGCACTAAATACATCTCCAGTGTGGACATTGATGGTGTACTGTTTCACTGAAATGTCAAAAAACAACATACAGTGATTTCTTCACTATCTAATATTAGGAACAGAAATGCTTTTACCGTATTTGAAATGCCAACATTCCCAGATATCAAAATCTTGTCCTAAAATTGTTTCATGTCATGAATTCCACCGAGTTTCCACGAGACTTACTTGTGAGTTTGTCCTTGACCTTGACTTCCTTCTTCTCCACCTCTCCATCCTTGCGTATAGTTTCCTTGATGATTTTTTCAGGCACCAGCTCTCGCACTATTTCCTTGTCATCTTCATCTCGAGCAAGCCAGCGGTTACATGGGAAGACATAGAGTTTTGAGCCCTGAGAAAAATACAAACAATACATAGATAGAAATACAGGCACGTCAACAAACAAACAAAAATTTACAAAAATCAAGTTTCTGACTGCCAACAATTCGAAAGTCTACAATGGATCTTTCATGACATAAATTTTTGAAATGTCAGACATTCAATGTACAGCGTCCTTCAGCTAATTCTCCCCGAGTAAAGATCCTGAAGCAAATATTAATGTGCCTGATATGTCATGAAAAAGATATATTAATTCTTTCTACTGAAAAATTTAATGTTTATTTTTGATGAAATTAAAAAAAATTATGTGACAAGATTTGAACAACACCACATCTTGGATTAATGCTATTAATGGTTGCTGTTGCAAAACATGTTTGTGGACGAAAAAGAAAAATAAATTCCAGTGGAATTGGGTGATAGTTACCAATAATGTAAAATAAACAAGATTTCAAAATTCCAGGATTTTCATTTGTTTGAAGGTTTCTGCTCTCTTGAGCTACATCAAACACAGAAGAAGAAAAATATAACAAGAATCTACTGTACTAAAGATCAACTATTATTTGTGTCCTGTAAACCAAGTAACAAATAAAATTTGTGTACTGTCAATGCACTAGTACACATGTACATCACCAAATAGTACTTGCATACTGTGAAACAATTTAATAGCATTTATGTACTATAAAGAACTAGTATTTGTGTACTATAATGAACTAGTATCTCTGTACTATAAACAGACTTGTATTTGTGTGCTGTAAACCTATTAGTAATTGCATACTGTAAATCTACTAGAACTGTTTTCGTGATATTTATTGTTGCTACATACAATAATAATTTCCTGAACAAATGTATGTCAAATGGACGCTTACTCACAAACATTACAGCATCTTCATTGAAATCTACTGTAACAGTGCACTAAAGTTAAATGTTGGTTTACAGTATACAGCTTAAGTGCTCATAATTAGTATATACCATCAGTGTGAACTATTAAAAAGCTACAGAACATATGAAATCAGAAGTAATATTACATTGCAGGACACAAGAACTGAAAGTTTGGACAGAACTTCTAACAGGTGCGTGAACAAACCTGAGTTAAGCGGGTCCTACGAGATCCCTTAATAAAGTCAAATTTGGATCAAGAATTAATCAAATGGAAATCAGATCATATGATATGAAGTATACATTCCTTGATATATGTTCAATTTATTCACAGAGGTCTTTAGATATTTTCTTTGCATTTAGTTGTGCCATCCAGAGTGGAATGTTTATACTGTTCTACTGTCACTGATGACATTCATGAAATGTTCGNGCCATCCAGAGTGGAATGTTTATACTGTTCTGTTGTCACTGATGACATTCATGAAATGTTAACAAATTTGGTAATATGTCCATTATTTGACATAGTTTGAGTTATTTATAAACACAGCTTGGGTTCCTTTAGTTACCTTTCCACCAGCATTGTTGAGAGTCCGAACCTCCACTTTTTCTAAATGCCAACCAGCAAACAAACCAGCGTTGTCATGGCCGATTCGTAACTTTGTTAAGTCTCCAACATCTTCCATCTGTAACAACAAATCAAACCTGCCTGATCCTTTACCGTACATAAAAACCTTGCAGTTGTCTTATAATAAACCAAACCACAGCAAAATGTAATTCATTTAAGCCTTCATTAACAGAGATATATTTCTCTGACAAATTATAATTAACTTCCTCTCCCCGGACAAAGAGTTAATTAGTTTACTTACCTCCACGACAAAAACATCCGCTTGACCTTTTCTGAACTTTCCTGACCTCTCCTGCTTCGTACACAGGGATTTCTGTTGTGTACACTGCATGTCTTTACCAAACAACTGTATGTACACGTCAGCACTGGTGTCCGCTCCAGACTTGTCACTGGTGTAAGTTTTGATTTCATAAGGAATACCTACAATCACAGAAACATAGCAACATTTGAACAAGCTATTTTTTCATTTCTCTTAGGTTATTCAATTGACACTACAGTCTCTATTACACAAGTGTAACTAATATCAAACAAGCAAACTCAAACACCTGTGTCACTCTGATGAAAACGGACACGATTTAATGTCCATCTCCAAAATCACAATAACATACACTACATAATATACAACATACACGCAGTATCATTCACACTGAATTAAAACACACATCAAAATCTTGATAATTTTTCAAAATAAAAAAAATGCCAAAATGAACCACAAACTTCTGATCTTCACAGAAAATACTTAATACCGTTATAAGTAGAAATTTTAGCGAAGCGTAATTTAGCGTATTCTCCTTTTAAAGTGGTATTTATTTTAGCGGGTAAAATAATTCTTAGCGATTTTATAATTCTATTTTACTTTTGAAAAGCTCTTCCAATGATTTTGGAAATGAATTTTTAGCGATCTCAAAGACCTCGGCTATAATGCCAAAATTAAAATCCCGTAAAATTTCTGCTTATCGGTATGTAAAAAATACCAGACAAACACTGCTTGGAAACAGCAAGTTCTCTACTATATATTGTCAATTCTTACATGGCGTGTATTCTTCTGTTTCAAGGTTTTGTGGATACAGTTCCCTTTCAGTCTTGCCATCATCTTTCCCTTTGGCTAGCCATCTGTTACAAGGGAAAGTCCAGGATTTCCCCAGAGACGGACAGTCAATGATGACCTTATCCAACAGCCAGTCCGAGCGGAATCCCGAGTCATCGTGGCTTATACTGAAAACAATGATATACATCACTTTCTAAAGTAAAACACACTTACATTTCATATTTTCTAATTGGTGACATGATAGATATTAGTTTGAATAAATTTTGAAAACTTACACAATCTTCTCGAGCTCTCCAATGTTGACAACTTCTAAGACAAATTCATCATCATGCCCTCCTTCAAACTTGTCAGAGTATGTAAGAGAGGATTTCAAAGGAATCTTATCTGCAAATTTTGATTCAAGATTATTAGTTTTGTTTGATTCTGAAGCATGCCATCACATAAATCTACTAATCAACTATTTATCTTTGTCAATCCACACGCAAAGAAAAAAGCATATTTGACATCTACCAAAATTTTAATTCATTAAAAAGAAACCTTTCCCTTCAATTCGACTCTGATATTAAATGAATACATAACTATACCATAAACTGAATAGATAAAACATTCTATTCTGTACAATCTATTTACAAACCTGTTTGATCTTTGTCACCATAAGCTTGAGGAAGACATTGGCATTTGTACCAGATCCAAACTTCTTCCCAGTGATCACATGGACATGGTAGGTGGTCATGGAAGCTGAATTTTACAAGAAAATACATGAAAATGAAATATATGGAGATGTCTACACCCCCCTTACTTTAAACATTGTCTCCATTGTGAGACACCATCTTGGCCAATGGGTAGCAAGGCAAGAAAATGCTTCACCACATTAACATTCAATTTGCAAATTAAATTACATGTACTTTTAAAGTTTTGAGAATTACTTGTCCAGTAAAGCCCACAATGATAATGCATACCAAAACACCTTACGAGAAACTCTTACGAACATTAATTTCCATACTTCAAAAATGTTCAAAAAATAATCTTCTTTGAGAGATATTGCAATATCTTACGAGTCATGATATTTTTTTGCAAAAATAAAGCAACAAACATTTTTTTAACAATTCTAAAAAAGACTGCATATTAGATAAAGAATTTTTATCCCCCCCCCCCCCAAAAAAAAAGTATCAATGCCCTGCAGAGAATGACAGAGATCACAACAGACCTTTAGTTTCCAATGCTACTTCCATCCTTGCCGAGTCCTCACGGTCTAACTTCCTAAGCACCGACTTGTCCACCGGGACTAATTCTCGACAAATCTGGCCATCGTCTTTATTCGTAGCCAGCCAACGCTGACACAGGAAGTAATATCTAAAATCCAAAAGTCAGGTTTTCAGTACAAATATAGAAACATTTCCATACCTTTTAACACCTTTGAATGACCTTCAAATTACTAAGCCGTAAATTCACAAAAACAACTTTTTGATTACATGAAACATATACATCAAGCAAATTCAAACTTTAATCCATTCGAGGCCCATAACTCTTATTTCAGGCATTCTAAATATGTTACTATTGCTGAATTGCAGATTGATAAAAAAGAAATAATGAAATTCCTCCTATCAGCTTTCTACCATTGGTGTACCCTGTAGCTGTGGCCTTTGTACGTACGTCTTTTTGTTCTTTGTATCCTCCACCTCGACCCGGTCTAAAAACCAGGCCGCTCCAACTAGTCCGCTGTTGTCATGTCGGATTCTACACTTGGTCAAACTTCCAAGCTCCATGGCTTTTAGGGTGAAAATATCCTCCTAAAATTTCCACCACACACAATGAATGAACAACTGTCATTTTATTACCAGAACAACCCAAGTGAATGCGCACAGATTCTTTATTACACACATGTCAAGTAATTAATATTTGTACTCCTTTATAACTAAATCAACAGTCTTGCTTATATTTATTACTTTAATTAATTAAATAAAATAAAGTCCTTCATGGTATATCACTCCTGAATCACATTCTTGTGAACTGAGGCTGAACAGACGATTAAAAGAATAATTATTACCGGTACAAGGAATGCACAGTATATGTATGTGCCAATTATGGGAAAATTTGTAACATTTTATAACATTTTCTATCCATAATAATGAAAAATATACTTATATAAAATCTGTAACCCCAAATAAACTGATTTTTTAGATTCCATACAATCTTTACACAGTAACAACATATTTACTATATGAAGGTTGAATGAATTTTAAAAAAGTACCTTTCCAGATTCAAATTTGTTCATGTTTGTGCTGCTGGTTTTGAGTTGTCGTTCCCCTGAGTCGATGGGGTTGTTTTTATAGCTGCCGAACAGCGTGACAAATACGTTAGCATCAGTCCCAGCACCACTCACTTTTCCTGTGTACACCCGAACAGTGTATTCCACATCTAAATATAAAGATAGAATCACATGACAAGAGCTGCTAAATAGAGCACGACATGCACATATCAATATAACTGTATATTTTCTCAATATGAAAACCATACATCTCCTATCTGCAGATTATAAGTAACCAAAACTGCAATTTTATTGTACTATGTAAATAAACAGATATATTAAATATCTGTGACCTGTAATCCACCACCAAAAAAGTTTAGAGGAAAAAGTAATTTTCTTATCAAAATTTCATAGCATAATCAGAGGTCTGTTGTGCTTTGAATTAAGTATGTACCATCAAGAGCTTTCTTGAGAGGTCTTCCATCTTTATCTGTTGGGACGAGTTCTCGAATGATTTGCTTGTCACCTTCATCAGTAGCAAACCAATCATTGACAAAGAACCAATAATCAATTGTCTCCTCCCCATCGTAAACTTCATCCTCTTCTTCTACTGTTTTCAGCTCTGGTTTCCTCTGCTTATGTAATAATCAAGAACATCATTTTCAAACAGTAAGAAAGCTACTCCACCTAAAAATTTAATATCTTAAAAAGCCATGTTTCATCAAATTCATACAAAATTTCTGAATGTATCCAACACAAATATGTATCACTTCACTTCAATGACTTTGAAAACATGACTTCTTTTCCAAAACACAAATGTTGTGTCAATAGAAGTGAATGCTCATTATCCCCACTACTGACCCGGAGGCTTCTCTTGCGCCTGGGGGTGGGGGAAGAAGACGAGCTGCTATCCGAGTCCTGGTCCTCGTACTGCTGGATCAGCGATTGTCTCCTCTCCTGGGCTGCGTTGACTTTGGGAGATTTGTTGGACTTTGCCCTTTTCCTGGTTCCTGCCTTTGGCTTCCTTTGGATCAAAAACTGGAAGGAAAAAAATTCCAAAATTATTTACTCTGATGGTAGATTTCTTTGAAAAGGATCTACATTGAAAAACATTTATTAAGAGAAAAATAAATTCAAAAATTGTTTACTATTTGTGGTAGATTTAATATGTGAAAAGGCTGCACACTTTTAAAAACATTGATTTACCTTCTCTAAGTGCCATCCAGCTCCAAATCCTTTTCCATCGTGTCCGATTCTGACCTTTAGAAGATCCCCGATATCCTTTTGTTCAATCTAACAAAATATATACCAGTGGATGTGTAATATACCAGTATATGTGTATGCTTCATTACAATGAGAGATGCCAACATTTTCTATCATCAAATTTATCAGTGACTAAAATCAGCAAATAACATACTTATCTACTTTTTATAATTCAATTTTTATAAGATGATTTTCATTTCAAAGACAAATTGAATTATATTAGAGCTGATTCTAAAAGCGACGTAAAAAAAAAAAAAATTGTTGAAAACATGACTCTGCAACGTTTTAAACAAAACATGTTTCTCAATGAAATTGGAAATTATTAAATTTATTTCTTAGTAACAGGTTCACATCAAAGGCACTAAAACATAAAGAAGGCTAGCATATCTTCACACAAAGTAAATAGTGAAAGTCAGCTCCTCTAAAATTATTATTATCTTTAATTTACCTTGAACTTTTCTTTCATTCCACGTTCAAAATTATCAGATCTGTTGTTGAGCACGATCTCGTCAGTTTTCCCTTCTGTGCCATACATCTGTACGAACACATTTGCGTCAGTTCCTGCTCTTGCTTTGTCGCTGGTCCAAATTGTCACTTCATATGGAATTCCTACAAAAACAAGCATGTTAGTAAATTTTGAAAAGCTACAAATCACAAAATATATACAAAAAGCTTGTTACAAATAATATCAACAGGGAGTTAATTAACTTCCTTTTATGAATAATTATAAAAAAAAGAAATATTTCAAAAAAAAAATTATATTCTTTTTTAAAATTCAAGTTTGAATATAACTTAATATGGAAAGTTCAATGAGTCCATGGTATTTTACACTGCTCATGCAAGACTGCATTCTACATCTAACATAACTGCAAGTCAATGATCACATCATAAACTTCAATAAAATCAAACAATATTTCTAGAAAATTTGTATCCAGAAAACTTCATACATACAAACAGGCAAGACATTAATCACTAAACACTACCATATAAGCATGAGAAAATCAAATGACAGTGTACTTATTAAATCAGGTTCATATATCAAATCTCTAATGTCCTAAACACTGCTTGGGAGTCTGCTAGAGAAAATCAAATTGGGTTCCAGGGTAAAGGTTTGAAATAAAAATATTAATATCTTCATGCAAATCTTACAAACCCTCTTCATTACAGTCGAGATTCACTGCATAGCATATAGCTGATGCTACATTCAAAATGTAAAAATAATATCATCAAATGGCCTCAAAGTCTCAAATGTGCAGATATTCAAATCTTTCAATGTCAGTATTTCAATTATTTCATTTGTAGAACATGTATTTTCCAATAAAAATAACTATTTTTAAGGCAAAATTGCTTACCAAAATTTTGTCATGGATCTTTACAACATCTCCAATAAAGTATGATTTTTCATGGAAGGAGTGCACGCTACAAGTTCTCAATTATTTGAAATTTTTTGGGTGTTTTTCTGGGGTCTCATTTTCAAACTAGATACTCTATAGTCCAGATTTGTTGTAATTTGAAGCATAATATGGACATCTAATAAAACATGCCTAGAAGACTCAGATTTTTGGTTTGTTTTTTCCTTTTCTTTTTNATCTAATAAAACATGCCTAGAAGACTCAGATAAACATTCTGTTTTTTGGTTTGTTTTTTCCTTTTCTTTTATTTTAACTGTCATTTAAAGACACATTAAACAAACCTGCTCTTACAAGAAATTTATGGAAGTGACTTGTATTACTCTTTTGATGGTTAAATCAATACTCTATAGGATGCCATTCAAAATTTTGGAGTTGCAAGTCACCTTAAATTCAGATCATTTTTGTAAAAATGGGAACACAAGTGCAAACAAGGGTATATATCTTTCTAGACAATATTTATTCTCCAGATAGTGACATTGATGGAAGTGGAAATTCATAAGCAATCCAAAAATTGAACATAAATACATGTACATACATGCTCATTCACTGATTAAATGACCATGCTTTCTCTGTTTTGATTTCTAACGGTATGCAATGTTTGTTTCAACAAGGAGGGTCATGGGCAACAACATATGTTTCTACATTTCAAACATAACAATACAATTAAAGTATATAGAAAATGTTACATATGCCAAACATGATTTTCATTCACTTCACTGCACAATATGTATGAGGTGCCATTTTGGTATTTTTGAGGTATTTTCTGATATCAGAAAATCATTTTTTTAGTATCAAAAAATTGAATATGTGATATCAAAAAAATGATTTTCTGATATCAAAAATTCGATTTTCTGATATCAAAAAATCTTACTTATTTTCTGATATCAAGAATTTGATTTTTTTATATTAGAAAGTCATTTTTTTTTATATCAATAAACTGGTTTTCTGATATCAGAAACAGTTCATAGCTGTTATATTTATTTGTATCTACATTTCAAATGTTTTAACCTTTATATACTACTTGAAATTAAAGAACTTTGATGAGCGCGATCACAATACCCCGAGTATCCCTGATACATCATCATTGCCCCCTGAATGCCAATTCCATCCATGCTTTTACTATTGATATGAACTTCCCAAACTATCCTGGAAACAACATGCTATACACAAAAATCCATGATATTTAACTAAATCTCCCTCCCAAAAAAGGGGTCTCCTTTGACAGATGTCTCAAGCTTTTACCAAAAACTACCAATAGGCAAAAGAGTGAAAGACAAATCTTTCATAAAAAACAAGAAGTGTTTGTGAAACACGAATGCCCACGTATTCCACATGTCAGTGGAAGGGGTTTGTCATAAGGATTATGCATGTGAAATATGAAAGGTCTATCCCTTACCATTCAAAAGTAATGGCCAATGTTAAAGTTTTTAAAATGTAGGTCAAAATTCAAGGTCAGGTCAGGAGGTAAAAAATTATGGTACCCACGAAATGTCTTGTCTTAAGGAACATACATGTGAAATATCAAAGCCTAGTACTTACCATTCAAAGTGTATAGCTAAGGTTAAAGTTTTTGAAAAGTAAGTCAAACGTCAAGGTCAAGGTCAGGAGACCAAATATTTTGGTACACACGAAAAGGTCTTGTCATAAGGAACTCACATGTGAAATATCAAAGCCCTAGTACTTACCATTCAAAAGTTATAGCCGAGGTTAAAGTTTCTAAAAAGTAGGTAAGACGTCGAGGACAAGGTCAGGAGGTCAAAAACTTTTGGTACACACGGAAAGGTCTTGTCATAAGGAACATACATATGAAATATCAAAGCCTAGTACTTACCATTGAAAAGTTATAGCCAAGGTTAAAGTTTTTAAAAAGTAGGTCAAACGTCGAGGTCAAGGTCAGGAGGTCAAACTTTTGGTACACACGGAAAGGTCTTGCATAAGGAACATACATATGAAATATCAAAGCCCTAGTACTTACCATTAAAAGTTATAGCCAAGGTTAAAGTTTCAGACAGAATGACAGACAGGACAAAAAAAATATGCCCCGATCTTCAATCAACGGGGGCATAAAAAGCTCAAATGAGCCTATCACTCGAGTGAGCAAAACACCAACACCTTCCAAATTGTAATAATTTAATTTGAGAATTTTTGAGCTACAATTAATATCTGACAGCATTGTACAACTACAACAATTCATTCTCTGAGTTAGTTTCAATGTTAAACACTTATCATCAACAACAGTGATCAGAGTTTTTCTCACATCAACAATCCACATGTTTACCTTTAATAACATCTACTACAAAAACATCATATAATCATTCAGTGAAAATGCACCAAAAAAATCATTCACTTCATACAATGTTAAATCATAGGTCAATAGCAATCAAAGGGGGAGAACTCTGGTACAGTGCAGAAATGGTGGCAGAAAGTTACTCATCCTGGTTGATCAGAGACTTGATGCTGTGCAGTTTTGTTACACAAAATCAATGCCAA
Source organism: Ostrea lurida (assembly GCA_903981925.1). Lineage (NCBI taxonomy): Eukaryota > Metazoa > Mollusca > Bivalvia > Ostreida > Ostreidae > Ostrea > Ostrea lurida. Next base: position 19,035 of record CAJDSM010018752.1, read on the forward strand.
CGCTTACTTGAGCGAACGAGCCGTCCAAGGCCTCTCAATCCTGACAGACAATATTGCTAGTTAGTAAGCATGACACATGCCATAATGGACTTTTCTTATTTCTGTCATATGTCAACATTTGTGTCACTTAAAATAGCAAAGCAACACTTTGGGACTACCTGTCTGTCTGTCCATCTGTCTGTCTGTTTGTCCATCTGTAAATCACTATAAGTCCTTGCAAATGAAAGGTGCACCTCAATTTATTCAAGATGTGCAAAGTATCAAATAGTTTTTTTTAATAATAATGTGTATGCTGCAAAAACAATATGAAAAACTTTGGTGTTTTCTATATTTATGAGTGTAAAAACAAATAGAAATGGTGCTTTTCAATAAGAATTTGAAAATCATGGAAAATCACGGAAAACCATAACACGTCTGAGATCAAGACCTTTGATATTGATGATTTTGCCAATCAAATCAGAGTACAAATAAAAATAAGTGTATCAACTGTATAGAAAGATAAGGCTTTAGATTTTATAAATCATAGGCCAGGACTTCACCAACAAGTAAGGGACACGTGAATTCATAAAAATCATGATCCTTATTTTACTTGAATACCATTACCTCAGAAATCCATTGAATATTACACTCAGGAATGTTTTTAATGTAACTTACTTTTCTCCCTATCTTCTTTAAACGATGGTTCAAGTTCCACTTCTGTTTCCCCGTCCCCTTCATTTTTGTCCAGCCAGCGATGACATGCAAATACATACTGCTGTCCGTAGGATGGAATATCAATACGCACTTCATCCAGAAACCACCCCGACCCAAAGTTAGCACCGTCGTGGCCAATCCGGATTCTCTTGATCTACAAGTTATTTCAGGTTTTATTGAACTTTTTACGAAAAAAATTCTGACTTCAGAATTTTGTAAATTCTAAGTTGTACTACAGTGTTTTTTGCATTAATTTTATATACAGTCGAACTTTGGTATCACGAATACTGATATCTTGAATACCATGGTTATGTTGAAGTGATTTGGAAGTCCCAAGCACTAATTCTTTAAGTATTTTACCCTCGATATCTCGAATCCTTGAATATCTTGAATATTTTTCTCAGTCCCATCAATTTCGAAATAATGTGGTTTGACGGTATATATATTTTATGCATAAGTTTTCAACTTATACCCATCCATACTGTTAAATGTATTTGTTTTTATGCACATTATGGCATACCTTGCCAATATCCTCAGCATTGAGAATAAAGTGGTCTGTTCGATTTCTCTCAAATTTGTTTGAGGTAGACTCTGGATTTTCCAACTGTAAGGACCCCGTGTCACCTTTCTCTCCGAAGATTTTTAGGTTGACATTGGCATCAGTGCCAGCTCGTGCAACATCCCCCGTCTTCACATACACATTGTAGGTGGTCTCTAGAAAGGAAATATAACATCATGAAGTAATCAAAGATAGATGAAACTAAATATCAAATGGGGCGTGTAACTAAATATCTAATGGGGCGTGTAACTAAATATTTAATAGGGGCGTGTAACTAAATATCTAATCGGTCATGTTCAGATGTAAATGCCACATCCCCAGCCATGACAGAATTTCACTGCTCATTCCCTGCCCAACAAACTTTTATCATATATATATGTTTCATAGATGCATTTTAAAAACTTTAAAGAAAACAGAAGAATTTGAATTCCAACTCTTCGTTCATCCACCTTATAAAATTGTGGATCCATATCAACTCTAATTATTGTTAAATTTTACCTCCAGAGATTTTCTACGTTGTTTTAATGAAAAAAAGTCTCTCAATCAGGCAAATTGGGGGGGGGGGGGAAGTCTCGCAAATCAAGGGGGGGGGGGGGGGGGGGGGGAGAGAATACAAGCAAAGGGATGCTGATCTTATCAAACATGTATTAAGACTTACTTCCTAGGAGCTGGGATCCTGATACGAGGAACTCCTTCACAATATGTCCTGATTCTTCATCCGAGGCCAGCCACCTACAAACACAAAATCAGTACAGCTCATAAAATCAGTACAGCTCACAAAATCAGTACAGCTCACAAAATCAGTACAGCTCACAAAATCAGTACAGCTCACAAAATCAGTACAGCTCACAAAATCAGTACAGCTCACAAAATCAGTACAGCTCACAAAATCAGTACAGCTCACAAAATCAGTACAGCTCACAAAATCAGTACAGCTCACAAAATCAGTACAGCTCACAAAATCAGTACAGCTCACAAAATCAGTACAGCTCACAAAATCAGTACAGCTCACAAAATCAGTACAGCTCACAAAATCAGTACAGCTCACAAAATCAGTACAGCTCACAAAATCAGTACAGCTCACAAAATCAGTACAGCTCACAAAATCAGTACAGCTCACAAAATCAGTACAGCTCACAAAATCAGAACAACTCACAAAATCAGAACAACTAACAAAATCAGTACAGCTCACAAAATCAGTACTGTGAAGTTGTACTGATTTATCTAGTTGTGCTGATTTTTAATTGAGCACTGATTTTTGTGAGTTGTACTGATTTTTGTGAGTTGTATGATTTTGTGAGTTGTCTGATTTGATGTGGAGCATGTGATTTGTGAGCTTGTATGATTTTGCCTGAGCTGTACTGATTTGTGAAGTTGTAGCTGATGTTTGTGAGCTGTATTGATTTTGTGAGCTGTACTGATTTTGTGAGCTTGTACTGATTTTGTGAGCTGTTAATGTTGTTGTGACTACTGAGTTTTGTGTTTATTGCTGATTTGTGTGAGTTGTTCTTGAAGTGTTACTGATTTTTGTGAGCTGTACTGATTTTGTGAGATGTAGTGTACTGATTTTGTGAGCTGATCGATTTTGTGAGTTTACTGATTTTGAGTGTACTGATTTGTATTTATTTTGTGAGCTGTACTGATTTTGTTAGTTGTTTTGATTTTGGAGTTGTTCTGATTTTGTGAGTTGTAGTGTACTGATTTTGTGAGCTGTACTGATTTTGTGAGTGTATGTACTGATTTTGTGAGCTGTACTGATTTTGTGAGTTGTCCTGATTGTTGATTTTATGATTTTGTGAGCTGTAGTGTACTGATTTTGTGAGCTGTACTGATTTTGTGAGATTTTGTGAGCTGATACTGATTTTGTTTGATTTTTGAAGTGTACTGATTTTGTGAGCTGTACTGATTTTTGTGAGCTTGTACTGATTTGTGAGCTGTACTGATTTTGATGAGCTGTACTGATTTTGTGTTTGTAGTGGCTGGCCTCGGATGAAGAATCAGGACATATTGTCGGAAGGAGTTCTTTTCGATATGCAAGGATCAGCAGACTCCTAGAGGGCAGGGGTGGAGTAGAGGCGTAGGTAGACTGAT
>CAJDSM010018752.1:22473-56990 GCA_903981925.1 Ostrea lurida
TGCAGTGATGAAGCTGACTGATTTTGTGAAGTTGTACTGATCTTGTGAGTTGTACGATTTTGTGAGCTGTAGTGTACTGATTTTGTGATTGTACTGATTTGTGAGTTCGTGCTGATTTTATGAGCACTGATTTTGTGAGTTGTACGATGTTTGTGAGTTGTACTGATTTTGTGAGTTGTACTTGATTTTGTTGTGAGCATTTTGTGAGGTCTGATTTGTTGTAGAGCTGTATTGATTTTGTGAGCTGTACTGATTTTGTGAGGCTTAGCTGAGTTGATTTGTGAGCTGTACTGATTTGTTGAGCTGTACTGATTTTGTGATGTACTGATTTTGTGAGCTGTACTGATTTTGTAGTGTTTCTGATTTTTGATTGTTCTGATTTTGTGAGATTGTAGTGTACTGATTTTGATGATGTTGTGAGCTGATCGATTTTGTGAAGCTGTTACTGATTTGTGGTTGTACTGATTTTGTGAGCTGTACTGATTTTGTGAGCTGTACTTGATTTTGTTAGTTGTTTTATTTGTGAGTTGTTCTGATTTTGTGAGTTGTAGTGTACTGATTTTGTGAGCTGTACTGATTTTGTGAGTGTAGTGTACTGATTTTGTGAGTGTACTGATTTGTGAGATTGTCTGTTGTTGATTGTACTGATTTGGAGCTGTAGTGTACTGATTTGTGAGCTGTACTGATTTTGTAGATTTTGTGAGCTGTACTGATTTTGTGAAAGCTGTACTGATTTTGTGAGTGTACTGATTTTGTGAGCTTACTGATTTGTGAGCTGTACTGATTTTGAGACTGTACTGATTTTGTGTTTGTAGGTGGCTGGCCTCGGATGAAGAATAGGACATATTGTGAAGGAGTTCCTCGTATCAGATCCCAGCTCTAGGAAGTAAGTCTTAATACAAATGTTTGCATAAGGAGATCAGCATCCTTTGCTTGTATTCTCCCCCCCCCCCCCCCCTTGATTGCGAGACTTCCCCCCCCCCCCCACCCCCCCCGATTTGCTGGATTGAGAGACTTTTGTTCATTAAACATTCGTTAGAAAATCTCTGCGAGGTTAAAAATTAACAATAATTAGAGTATATTGGATCCACAATTTATAAGGTGGTGAACGAAAGTTGGAATTCAAATTCTTCTGTTTTCTTTAAAGTTTTAAAATGCATCTATTGAAACATTATATATATGATAAAAGTTTGTTGGGCAGGAATGAGCAGTAAAATTCTGTCATGGCTGGGGATGTGGCATTTACATCGAACATGACCGATTAGATATTTAGTTACACGCCCCTATTAAATATTTAGTTACACGCCCCATTAGATATTTAGTTACACGCCCCATTTATATTTAGTTTCACTATCTTTGATTACTTCATGATGTTATATTTCCTTCTAGAGACCACCTACAATGTGTATGTGAAAAGACGGTGGGATGTTGCCACGAGCTGGCACTGTGCCAATGTCAACCTAAAAATCTTCGGAGAGAAAGGTACACGGGTCCTTTACAGTTGGAAAATCCAGAGTCCTACCTCAAAACAAATATTTGAGAGAAATCGAACAAGACCACTTTATTCTCAATTCTGAGGATATTGGCAAGGTATGCCATAATGTCATAAAAAACAAAATACATTTAACAGTATGGATGGGTATAAGTTGAAAACTTAATGCATAAACATATATTACCGTCAAACCACATTATTTCGAAATTTGATGACTGAGAAAAATATTCAAGATATTCAAGGATTCGAGATATCGAGGGTAAAATACTTAAAGATTATGTGCTTGGGACTTTCCAATCACTTCAAACATAACCATGGTATTCAAGATATCAGTATTCGTAGTACCAAAGTTCGACTGTATATAAAATTAATGCAAAAAACACTGTAGTAACAACTTAGAATTTACAAAATCTGAAGTCAGAATTTTTTTCGTAAAAAGTTACAATAAAACCTGAAATAACTTTGAGATCAAGAGAATCCGATTGGCCACGACGTGCTAACTTTGGGTCGGGGTGGTTTCTGGATAAGTGCGTATTGATATTCCATCCTACGGACAGCAGTATGTATTTGCATGTCATCGCTGGCTGGACAAAAATGAGGGGACGAAACAGAAGTGAACTTGAACCATCGTTTAAAGAAGATAGGAGGAAAAAGTAAGTTACATTAAAAACATCCTGAGTGTAATATTCAATGGATTTCTGAGGTAATGTATTCAAGTAAAATAAGGATCATGATTTTTATGAATTCACGTGTCCCTTACTTGTTGGTGATACCTGGCCTAGATTTAAAAATCTAAAGCCTTATCTTTCTAACAGTTGATACACTTATTTTTATTTGTACTTGATTTGATTGGCAAAATCATCAATATCAAAGGTCTTGATCTCAGACGTGTTATGGTTTTCCGTGATTTTCCATGATTTTCAAATTCTTATTGAAAAGCACCATTTCTATTTGTTTTTACACATAAATATAGAAAACACCAAAAGTTTTTCATATTGTTTTTGCAGCAACACATTATTATTAAAAAAAACTATTTGATACTTTGCACATCTTGAATAAATTGAGGTGCCCTTTCATTTGCAAAGGACTTATAGTGATTTACAGACAGACAAATGGACAAACAGACAGACAGATGGACAGACAGACAGGTAGTCCCAAAGTGGTTGCTTTGCTATTTTAATGTGACCAAATGTTGACATATGACAGAAATAAGAAAATCCATTATGGCATGTGTCATGCTTATCTAACTAGCAATATTGTCTGTCAGGATTGAGAGGCCTTGGACGGCTCGTTCGCTCAAGTAAGCGTTGCATTTTGTTTTGTTAACAAAACTGCACAGCATCAAGCTCTTGATCAACCAGGATGAGTAACTTCTGCCACCATTTCTGCACTGTACCAGATTCTCCCCCTTGATTGCTATTGACCTATGATTTAACATTGATGAAGTGAATGATTTTTTTGGTGCATTTTCACTGAATGATTATATGATTTTTGTAGTAGATGTTATTAAAGGTAACATGTGGATTTGTGATGTGAGAAAAACTCTGATCACTGTGTTGATGATAAGTGTTTAACATTGAAACTAACTCGAGAAATGAATTGTTGTAGTTGTACAATGCTGTCAGAATTAATTGTAGCTCAAAAATTCTCAAATAAATTATTACAATTGGAAGGTGTTGGTGTTTTGCTCACTCGAGTGATAGGTCATTTGAGCTTTTATGCCCCCGTGATTGAAGATCGGGGCATATTGTTTTTGTCCTGTCTGTCATTCTTGTCTGAAACTTTTAACACCTTGGCTATATACTTTCGAATGGTAAGTATAGGCTTTATATTTCATATGTATGTTCCTTATGACAAGACCCTTATCCGTGTGTGACCAAAAGTTTTGACCTCCTGACCGTTGGACCTCGACCGTTTGACCTACTTACTTTTTAAAATGACTTTAACCTGGCTATAACTTTTCAAGGTAAGTAACTAGGCTGATATTTCATATGTATGTTCCCTTATGACAGACCTTCCGTGTGTTACCAAAAGTTTGGACCTCCTGACCTTGACTCGACGTCCTGAACCTACTTTTTAAAACTTTAACCTCGGCTATAACGTTTGACATGGTATACTACGGCTTGATATTTCACATGTGAGTTCCTATGACAAGACCTTTTCGTGTGTACCAGAATATATTTGGTCTCCTGACCTTAGACGCTTGACGTTGACTTTTACTTTTCAAAACTTTAAACCTTAGCTATAACTTTTGAGATGGTGAAGTACTAGGCTTTGATATTTCACATGTATGTTCCTCTAAGAACAAGACATTTCCGTGGGTACCATAATTTTTTAACCCTGACCATGACCGAAAAACTTTTTGGACGCTTAGCCAAATTTAAAAATTTAACATTGCCATTACTTTTGAAGTGTAAGGGATAGACCCTTTCATATTCACATGCATAATCCTGTATGACAAACCCCTTCCACTGACATGTGGAAATAACGTGGGCATTTCGTGTTTCACAACACACTTCTTTGTTTTTATTGAAAGATTTGTCTTTCACTCTTTTCCTATTGGAGTTTTTGGTAAAAGCTTTAGAGACAGCTCGTGTCAAGTGGAGACCCCTTTCTTTGGGAGGGAGATTAGCTTAAATATATGATGTTGTTTTGTGTATAGCATGTTGTATTCCAGGATAGTTTGGGAAGCTCAATATGCAAAAGTAAAAGCTATGGAGAATTGGCATTTCAGGAGGAAATGATATGGACAGGAACTCGAAGTTATGTCGCTTGAGATCCGGGCACGGTACGCACCCATTGCCCTTAATACGGCTCACCTAGAGATTTTTCACTCCAAAGGGTGAACCCTCTCCAACCCTTGCTCCTTGAGCACCTTTTTATGATTCTCTCCGCCTCTGTTTGAATTCTGCGCCTTCCGAAGCTCACAGCTTTGTTGTCTGGGCTTCTTTATCGACCCGCTTCCAAGCTCGAGGTAATGCTGTGTTTGCTTGTCGGACCAGGGGTTCTAACACAAACAAGTTCCCTTATCAATCCTGTCATCGTTACGGTGCTCTTGACACTGTAAATGTTGTCTCCTATGATTGTCCGAGAGGGAGAGCCCTCATTTTCAGCACCTGCATTTTGCAGTCTCTACACTGAAATACTCTGCTCAAACTTTTCAACTTTCCCTTACAACCCGTGCCCTTGCTGTGTTCAGCCTCTATAAACAGCAGGTTTGTTCTCCTCTGGCCTCGGTGCTCTGCTTACTGTCCTTGTTTCTTGTACACATGCAAATGTTTTGGTTGCTTTTCGCTCTTCTCTTCTCTTTTCGGGTTTCACTTTGCCTGATTAGCGGGATCGTTTTTTTGCCTCCCTCCTAGATTGTTACCCGCTTTCCCACTAATAGATCCCTTCACCATCTATCGTTCCTGCCGGTTTTTTTTTGTTTATTTTTTCCGACTATACGCCACTGCTGCGTTACTTGTCTTTCTTTTTTTCTACACCAATTTTCATAATCTTCTCTTTCCCTTTCTGTTACGCAGTCAACACCTCCACCACACCCCTCTGGCCGATCCCCTTTTGCGTCTGTTTTTCGTTTTGTCACACTCCCATAGTGATAGGATGAGTAAGCAAAAGGCATCAAGTTAACTATTCTTTTCCTTCTTCATCCTTTTTTTTTTTGTGCGCACTCATCCTTCTGCGGGGGTAATCCCGACGTATTAATTTGTATTACCTTGAATTCTCGTGTTTTATCAGTGGCGCTTTCACAGTTTCGGGTCATCAAGATCATCTAGTGCTTTCATTTTTTCTCACAGGCTTCTTCATTTTTCATTATGTGTTTGCTGTAGTACAATATGACTAAGACAGACAGTGAGGCCACCTTCATAAGTACTATCTTTACTGCGTTTTTTATTCTCCGTTGCACCTCTGTACGTTTGTTCCTGTCGCCGTGACTCTAAGTTTATCTTGTATGCTTGTCATCCAGTACAACCAAATTATCTTCACTGGGTTTTTGATATGTGATGGATAGCGGCCCTCTTTTTGTCGAATTAATTGTTATCATTAGGCTTTATTATACCCAATGGCGGTCGGTTGTCCAGATGCTTCGATATACTTGGTCTGGCTCTCAGTTCTTTTTCATTGTCGGTTTATCGCTGTTTATCACCCTGTACAGCTGACGTCCACCCTTTTGATTAGTTCCAGCGTCTTCATCTAGCGACCGCACCTGTTGCAGATAATCATTCATGGTATTTTGAGTTTATCCCTGATTGTCACACTTTTGATGCACAATCGTAGTACAATTATACTTCCACAGTTTTTATTCTCTTGGAAGTTCGTCTCCCTCGGTGGGTGACAATTCCCATGGTCGAGGCTGGAGTCCTCACATCTCCCCTTATGGCCGTCTTTTCTTGCCCTCTTTCAGTCACTCACAGTTTGTTACTCGATTTGGGTGGCCTGATTTACCACGTTTGTAAGCCGGGTGGTCTTAATAGGCTTCATACAACTTCACTGTCGGACCACACCCCCATCTAGTGCATGTTCGCTGTCCCTGTCAATTTCTGTGCTGTTCCCGGTAATTTTCCTTTCTCCCCGTGGCATCGTCGATCCCCGGCGCTCCGCCGCGCTCGCCTGGGTATTGAGGTGAACCAGTGAGTTTTGTGTTCCGCGCTTGCTGTTGTGCACCTCAGGGGTGTGGTGTGGGCACTTGCATTGCATTAGATCCTTATCTCGCACCCCTTTCAGTTTAACTCCTATTGTCTCATTCGTTGCCTTCGGTTTCGCCGCCGTGTATACACTCTAGTTTTCCTGTCCCTCCTCGCATGTTGTTCCTTAAGGGTCATTGTTTTTCAGATCCTGGTCTGCTCGATGTTCTGCACCTGCGGTGACTTCCTGTTTTCTCTTCGTTCCTGTGATTACTTTTTATGGGGCTGCACATTTTTGTGACACAAACTGACCTGCACAAGGTCCTGTGTGCTCCTCTGCCCGTACCTCCCAGTCTGCGCTTATTGTCTTTGTTGACCTGTATGCAATATTTGGTTATCTGTCACTCTTTTTTACAGTCTCTTTTGCTTGTCACATTATGTACACTCTTAGTATGCACGTACTTCATTATTTGTCTCTATTCAGTAATGTTCTTGCTGGTTTTTTGTGCACTTGTCGGCACTTTCCAAGTTTTATTTTTTTCTCCAGTGAACCCTATAAGTGGTTGGCGATTTGTGCACGCAACACATCAGTAAATCGATGGACATGATCTGGTCCATTTCTTTACTGCGCGCCAATTTCAGATGTTATGACCATACCTTCATTACCCTGGAGATTGTTTCGCCTGTGGGATTGTGGGGTTGTTTTGAAGGTTTTGGGTGTTGCCCCATGACTGGTACGGGACTGTTCCGTTTTGGTTCCTTTTAAGGCGTTCTCGGCTCGATCAATTTCAATTGAATGAGTTTTTCTCCCTGGTGGAGAGCCTGTCCGAAGTATTACTTATTCATGCCCCCTGAACTCCTTGCTCATGGCGCATTTATTCCTTTCCACGACACCTCTTGGGCCTTGTCCTATGTTCCTGCGCACTGTCCAGTTGATAGACTGACCCTTCTTCACTTCCTTTGTTTTTTGGCAAATCATCTAGCCTACCGCACGTGTTTTCGACTCCTTATGAGCTTGCCCTGAGAATTAGTGACACACCGCCGCAAAGTCTGTCATTAGATCTGTAGGTACTTGAGCCTTGTCTCGTGTTTCACTTTTGTGCTCGCTCCCTTTGATTGCTTTATGCATCTCTCACGTTTATACGCCCCCGTTCCTCTGTCTGCTTCTCTACTTTGTTAATTGTTTTAATGTTCTGGGTCCAGAAGGCCTGGGGCTGCGCATGCCACGTGCTGTTTGGTCGTGTCCTTTCCCTGTATTGACCACTTCACACTTCAGAATGCTGATCTCAGTTTCCTTTCTGGGGCGTGGTTTTCTGATACCTCCCCATGTTTCTTATCATTTCATCTCTTACCTCTGCTATTGTTTCCAGTAACTTTTCTTGGTCTTAACCCTGTAACTGTCATTCTTAACGTAATGGCCTGGAGCTATTGATGCCGCACCATTTTGCACTCAGTTGTTTTTGCGTATGTTTATGTCTGCTTACTTGCTGTATTCATCAATCTACACTATTGTTCCCCAGGCCCTTGGTGCTCTCCCGATTTTACCCATCTTCGCTCGCCGCACCCTCAACGCTTTTGAACGTTTTCGTTACTGGTCCAACGTCCCTCTTTTTCAACGTCCGTTATTCGATTCACTTTGTTCCACCCGTTGTTGTAGGTGCGTTTTTGTTTAAAGTGGGGGCTCTATGTTATACGGTCCACTGTGTTTTTGGCCTCACATTTCACCCTTTTTTTTTTCACATTTGTCTTCTATTGCATGACGATTAAATCCTCCCCCGGTTTCTTGGCTCTGCTTTTCTCACGGTTGAACCTCACTGGGCCTCTGATTTCTCGCGTTGCCCAGCCACCGTGCCGCCCCCGTCTTAATTATCAGTTAACGCGTCACCCTTTTCATCACACTCCCTCCCAAATATTACTAGCGTCACCTCCCCGCAGATTGCTGGACGCTTGACGTATTGGTCAAGCGCTCGTACTTTGGCCCCTGCTGTCGTGGATCTTATACCCCCACGCCTCTTTTTTATTTTCTTTCCCGGCACGGTGGCTGTGCTCATGCAGTTCTGGGTTTTCAGAGCTACTGCCCGCAACTCTCTCCTCTTCTTAACTTCAGGATCGCCTCTTGCCTCCCGGGGTGCATGGCGTTTGCAGTTGTGACTGTGGCCGTTAAGTCGGTTTCAATATGGGTTTCCGGTTGGGATCCCTATTGATGCCCATGCGTGGGGCTGAGCAATGCACCCCAGTAGCTGTTGCCTGCGATATGCTTAATTCCAGCGGCATGCGCCGCTCTCTTTTCACTTTTTGCTTGCCCTTATTGATAGGGTTTTGACTTGCGTGGGGATGTTTCCGCGATTGCACCCATTAACCTCAGTAAGTACTTCAGTGTCTTCTAGTGCGACATGATTTTTATTGCTGTCGCCTTTCCCTCTTTGTTCTTGGACCAGTGGCCCGTTCTGAACGCTCACGCCCCCACCATCTTTTTATATTTCAATGTTAACCAATTGCTTGACCTCACGGCTTTCCCCATGGTCCGTGACCCACAGTCACACATTGTCGGTTATGGTTTCCTACACGTGCTTTTTAAGCAACTACACCATCGTGTTTTGTACCCCAGAGCTCTGCCATGCTGTTTGTTCACTTGGCATATGCTTTTAGCCAGTGTTTGGGCCGTGGGTCCCTGCAGTGTTTTTGGCCTGTGTTCTTAGCCTGCATCTCATTATAGAGACCCGTCAGCTTTACAGTGGCACAACGTTTTTGGCTCTTTACTGTCCCCAACCCATTTGCCACGACTCTTGTTTAATAATTCCAAAGCGCTGCACGTGTGTCATCTTTTACTTTTCAGCATCACACACTACTCCTTCTTCATTTTCCCATGAATCTACGCTCCTGCACGCGGCGCTTGGCGTCCGTTCAACTTCTTTTGCTCACGTTCTTGCCCCTTATCTGCTCTTTCTTTTTCCTGCAACTTTCACACCATTAGCATGGCTTCCACTTCATATTAGTTTTTCATGTTTCGTTTCGCGATATCCGTTACTGTTTTTGCTTTTTTCACCTCATTGATTGATCCATCAGATGCTCGGGGTTTTTTTTCGTTTGTCTGCTAATTGTAATTGCGCCTCAGATCCGCTTTTGGCTGCCTTTGGCTCCGTCACGAGTTTCGTCTCCGTCTGCTTCACTGTGTTCAACTTATTCTGCCACAGTACGTTCCTGCTGTTTTCACTCACTGGCAGCATTGGCTGCTGCAGTGCTTTTATTTTTTTTTTTATTTTTTATATCCAATTTTATTTTGTTCATTTATTTTATTTATATCTGTATTATATCTGAATAACACTGCTGTCTGTATATATGTTTTCAGGACTAATTGCAAGATTAATCCAAATTTGCATGAAGAAACCAACAATTACTTCCCCTACTACTTACGAGCTACAGTCAATGCTGACATCCAGTTTAGGTTTATCTGGGCGCTTGACGACGATTTTTTCCAGGTACCAGCCAGCTCCAATACCCTTGCCATCATGACCTATCTCGATTTTCTTGATTTTCTCCAAGGTCACAGCCTCAATTTCAAATATATCACACTGAAAGAGGAAATGGGAAGCGTCCATCACAGTAAAAAATCATTTGTCATACAAATAACTAAATTTTACGAGGAAATTAAAACGGGAGGACAGAAACTTGGTGACTTGTATATGAGCATTCAAAATTTATCAAACAGAATACACTAAAACATGATTATAATGCCTCAAGGGACAACAACAAAAAAAGTTCATTAAAAACAAACTTCTTATCAATTACTGTAAAAGTATTATATTTTACAGTGGATTTATTTTTATAGCAATTTTGGCGGAAGATTTCTTCCGCTAAATCTAGTACACCGCCAACAGGGACATGCAATTTGACGAACATAAAGGGGAGTGAACATCCTCTAAATTAAGTCTGCGTCAAATGTTAGAAAATCAAATTTACGCTAAATATCATACACGCTAAATATAACACGTATACAGTATAATCTTTGCGATTTTCCCCAGAGAATAAATATCATTTTGCAATAACTGAATTGGTTATAAACATATTTTCTGTTTTAGTTTACATGTATTTGTAAAGATCCCCACCTGTCCTTTTTCGAATTTGTTCATGTTGGTGGAGGAGTCCGTCAACCACCGTCTGCCGGTGTCACCCAACTCTCCAAATATACACAGGAAGACGTTGGCATCCGTTCCTGCCCGCGACTTTTTACCTGTGTGTACCTCAACTGTGTACTTCACCACTGAAAATAAACATTGAATGTTGTCAAAAACAGGCACACAAAAAATCCTCAAAATAAGCATGTAGGAGTTACAAATCATGTGACAAAAACATATTTACATGGCCAGGCCCATCTTCGCAAGCCAAGTGTCCGATTCGCTTACTAATGCTCCCCTTGGCAGATTTAGGCGAGTTCAATATCACGCTTTGACTTCCCAAGATCCAATCAAATCGCGCCATTCATACCTGTTCGATTTGAGTTTCCAAACCGCTTTGATGCCATCCTACTTGATTTTGTCTTAAAAACTGTATACCAAATTTTTCTAATGTCTTTTCTGTTGTCATCCGTCAACTCCATTTTGTAAACATACAAACAGACTAGAATCTGCTAGCTTTTGTTTCCGTCAAGAGCGATAACTTGCATTGTCCGTTAGATGGCAATTCAGTCGCGACTAAATCTGCCAAAGGGGAGATTAGAGTAAGCGAATCGGACAATTGGCTTGCAAAGATGGGCCAGGCCAAACAACTCATATGACAGAGAAAACTCAGATAAAGCAGACATTGCAACACTCCCTATATATAAAGGAATAACTGACTTGCTTTTTTCATTTTCAATTCAAAAATTATATTCAAAACTTAGACTTAAAGTTTATTCTCTATTTATGGTCCTGAGGCCTGGTGTGACTCAATGATATTAAATATGGGGTTAAATTGTTTAAAATAAATGCAAAAAATTAAATCAAACAGAATTAAATAAGAAATGTGAAAACGGAAGTTGCATAAAATATAAAAAAAAAAAAAAAAAAATAACCCAATTTGAAACACAGTGTGTCACCCCATTCCAGATTCCTTGGTTTTTAACTAGATCATCTAACATGCAGTATTGGGAGTGGGGACTTACAGGACAGGGGTTTCTTGACAAGGGGTCCTTCAGCAGGCATTTCTCTCACTGTGGAGTGGTCCCCTTCATCTCTAGCCAGCCATTTCCCGCATTTAAACTGGTACCTCTCCTTGGTTGACATATTTTCTATTTCAACCTACAACACAAAAACAACTGCTATCAAAATTGAATCAATTCATTTCTTAATATCATAATGTTAGTGAGAGGATTTAGGCATGGTTTTCTCAGTACTGCGTCTTACTTTGGAGATTTTGTTCAGTGTATAGTGCAATAGTGCATGCCTGTGTGATGAATTATAAAACATGACGTTTGATGCCGACTTTCCTATAATAGAGGCTCGGTAAATGTTTACTTTCCACTCACCTCTGTCAATCCTCCATAACTCATTATAAGTTTTATTTAATGAATTCGATCAAAGACAGAAATGGTAAATGGGGAGGGGGGGTGGGGGTGGGGGGTCACTGATAATAGGAGGAACAGACTAACAGATGGATTCAGACAATCAGACAGACATGGATCAATGGTTACTGAATGACCTTGACATTTGACAAAGGTATCATGTTTTCCTTCACCATGACAGGGGTGTGAATATTCTGTTCTGCCCTTTTTTACTTTCCTTCATGTACGATAGAGATACAAAATTACAGTGAAGTATATGTTGAAAAACTGAGAGAAGACAACAATAAGATATATAAATATATAAACACACACAATGTAGGACATCCAAAATAAGATATAACAGTGAAAATGAGTTTTATTATCAAAGTGAAAAATCTAAATTCTAATAACAGATTATGCAATCACATTCCAGCCATTGAAGTGTCACATCAATATATGAACACAAGAAAAGCTACTATAGCTCATAGTAAGGGTGAATTTTCAGATTTGATAATATATTCTGCAGTTCCTCAGCAAATCCAAACCTATAGTAAGTCCAGGTAGTAATGGAATGTATATACTTATTAAAAAATCCAAATTTCATATCTCTATCACATATGAAATAAATAAATAATCAATGAATAGTTCCTGTTAATTAATAGTATATCACTACAGTTCAAAACTGTTCATTCACTGTTTCATTTATTTATTCATTTATTTCATTTGCATATTTTCTGTTGTAATTTTTTTGTTTTAAAAGTTCTTCCCATAAAAATTGGCTCTAATTGAAATTAGGCACTACAGGAAGCAAGTCTTATGACATGCTCAAAAAAAAACAAAAAATAAAATCAGCTCAAAATGAAAACCAAAGAGGAGTGAATTGACAATCTTTTCATCATGTACAGTAAATCTATACATGTATCTCACATTTACCATGCTTTTTTCATACTTACTTCCGTAGGTAATTTCTATGTTGATAAATCAGGAAATTAGGTTTTAAAAATCACATTCACCTTGTTCATTTGCAATGAATTTAAAGTTGTTAACTAATTTTTGTGAAGGATCTAATATTTCATTGTGTGTTGGTTTTTGTTTTTTTTTTTGGTGGTGTGGAGGTAAGGATCTAATATTTCATTGTGTGTTGGGGTTTTTTTTTGGGTGTGTGGAGGTTAGGATTTAATATTTCCTTGTGTGTTGGGGTTTTTTTTTTGGTGGGGTGGAGGTAAGGATCTAATATTTCATTGTGTGTTGGGGTTTTTTTTTTGGTGGGGTGGAAGTATCCACAACTTCCAACAAACAGGAAAACGTAAACAACCACAGAAAATGAAAAGTTTACAACCAAGATATCACACATCACAAACATGCTATCACACACTGGAAAAATCAAACCTTACAAAAATCAAGTGAATTTACAGTACCCGGTATATTTCAAGGTGTTTGAAGAATTGCTCATTCCATATACACAAACACACATCAAGTGCCACACTCATAACATCTTATATACTGTGTTAATATACTTAAAGTGTATTACAGTAAAATTACTGTACAAACAAAGAATAATAGCATACTCAAATATTTTATTCAAAATACAGTCAGCTCTCGTTACAATGGCCACGTTCCGTTTCCGATCATTTTGCCGTTATAACAAATCTACCGTTGTAACAATATGCCTATTTTACTGGTACGAGTTATTCCCCTTTGTTTATTCATCAGCACAATTAGTGCACCGATAATCCCCATCCTTGTTTTCAGGTAAACAAACACTACATGGGCGGCTGTCTCGTGCAAAGGTGGCGAGGAATTTAATCCATTACATAATCTTAGTCAAGTGTGAAAATATTGTAGATAGCTAATTGTTTTTTAAACGGGTCATTTAACAATCTCCGACAACCTGTCGTAATATTGGATTTTATAGTGTCAAAATGCACATTTGTTACCAATAATTAATGTCGGTGCCGAAGTACGAATATGCCGTTATATCAAGTGATATAGACAAATTGCCGGTAAATAGAATGCCGCTGTAACGAGCGCACTGACTGTAATATGTGTTTGCAAAATATGAAGATATTTCAAAATTTAAAAAGGAATAAAGCCAAAGATATTACAATTTGTAACAAATTACAGTAGATTAACTGAGTGATCTTACAATTAGTATTAGATTTACAGTAGATTAATTAAGTGATGTCTTACAATTAGTAATAGAATACAGTAGATTAATTAGTGATCTTACCAATTAGTAATAGATTACAGTAGATTAATCACCTGATCTAACTTCCATCCTGACATCATTTTCGAATCGTCATGGAACATACGTAGTTTGTAAGGCTTGCCAATATCTGACACATGGATGTCAAACTCATCTGTATTGCCTAGCTCAAATGAATCGCCCTTGTTTTCCAGTTCCATCTCGTCTGTCTTACCCTTGGTTCCATACAAACAGACAAACACACGAGCATCTGTCCCAGACAAACTGTCATCACTAGTCTTAACCCACAGATGCCAATGGACTCCTGAAGAAAAATGGTACAAACTAAATCAAATTCAAAGTGCATGCATAGCAACATACCAACTTTATTGTAAAAGTTGTATCCAGAAAGACTTTGGGCATTGTGATCTCTATGTGTCTGGACAGACTGTTTGTCTGTACAGCATTGGTCTTCATACCTCTAAACAGACATTGACTTTAAAGATCTCTGCATGTCTGCCATGCTCTATGTTGAAGTGGGTATGATTATTTGATCATAAAGAAAGCATATTTGTAACTAACAGCATTAATTTACCACGTATTGCTTCTATATAATATGGTATTTTAAAGCTAAAATTGATAAAGACTACAGTAAAACATGCATATTACAAACAGCTTATAATGAATTCTTGCTTATTGCAGTGAAATTTATTCCCCTATGAAGGTAACAGAACAAAAAAAAACATTTGATATAATGAAGTTTGATTATAACGAACTATTTTTCACTGGCACTGAAGGTTTGCTGTTTTACTGTATAATGAAGATTGGTTATAAAAAACTGCTTTTCGCTGGAGATTTGCTATAACCTTGTTTCACTGTACTTCAAAACACAACTCTTCCACATGAAAGAATATGATAATTTCCAGAGAAATATGGAAAGTGGGATTGCATTTCACACAATAAACTTACTCTTTTCTTTCTTCTGTCTCATTGCCTTCTGCTCATAAAGTGTCCTCTGAATTTGTCCATCTTCACTATCAGTGGCCATCCACTGCTTGCAGGGGAAGACTTGTTCAATGCCTGTTATTGGACAGTACACAATGATCTGCTCCAGGAACCAGCCTGCCCCCACTCCGGTATTATCATGGCCGACTTCCAAACTCTGAACGGGGCTCAGCATGGTCTGAAGGTTGATGTTGAAGATTTCTGACCTGTCCCTTTCAAAGTTTCCTTGGTCCAGCCATATTTTACCACTGGATTCCTTGTTGGGTCCGCCTTTCATGATGATGAAGACTCTAGCATTGGTGCCCGCATTCTTCTTGTCCCCCGTGGACACAGTGATCACATAAGGGACCCCTAATCACAGACAAATACCAATAATTACCTGCATCTAACAATATCATTCATAAGGCCAAATACAATAATTGTGTGTTTCCTATTACCAGGGAATTTTAAGTCCAGGTCGGTAGGTAGATAAAACATTTTATTTTATTGAAAAATTTTAATTGAATTTTAAAAAATTTCATGGGACGATTCCGGATTATTTCGGTACATCTTTCATTATGATAATAAAATGATTCAAGTCGGACATATCTTTTCCAGGTAGGTCGGGGAGCTGGAAACACATATATTATTTTATTAGGCCTAACAATGCATTTCAAAGTATATTTATATGCAACGCATTTTCAAATATTCTATGGAAACTAAAGAAAACATGTCTATTTCTGTAGTAATTTTGTTTCAGTCCTACTACCCTCACAATTTGCTAGACAATGTTTTATTTTTTTGAAAATCGTTAATTAACTGACCTCCATAAGAGGTGCTGACTCCCACCCCAGGAATGAGGTCGCGAAAGAGAGCGCCATCATCTTCATCGTCTGCGAACCATCGCCCACAGGGAAACTCGTACACAATCATGTTGTCACAGTCATCCACAATCACCTAAAAACAAAGATCGAGACTGCGCATCAGAAACAAATCAAGTCCATAGTCATATTTAACTTAACTCCCAGACTTTTTTGTACATCTTATTATTATTTAGAATACTTTCACAAGACTGTGGCCCTTTCCACAAAAAGTCTTGCGCCCAAGATTAAATGAAATCTATGAAGAGAACATCACAAGGCATTCAGAATGTATGAAAGTTTTATTCATATATGCTTTTGTGCTAACTTCACAAATGATTAATAAGAAATTCTCAGAGCATGTGGTATATTCTTAAAAACATGATTAAAATGTATTTTGTATTACAATTGAATTAATGCAAAACTTTGATATTGGTAATGATTGCTAAGTACCAATGCCCACATATCAATGTATACCATTCCTTTCTTACAGATACCTTCCTGTATAGTATTCTAGGAAAGTGGCTTAAAATTGGGAAAAACCCAGTAAAAAAATTATATACTAGTGAAAAGTTATTCAGGAAAAAAAATTAAAACCCCTGACTCAAATTCACTTTCTATGGAACTGGTATTGTGTATTTACCCCACTGATTCTAGGCAATGGTACTTAAAATGACATGAAAAAAAGATGCTCCTGAAAAAATTGACTTTCTATTTGTGTTTCAAAAGATGACAATGTGCTCTCCCTCTTTAATTTAATACTCCCTCTATTATCGGTTTCAACTGTAGCTTAGTCATATCAAATTTAGTGAACTGTGTACTGTACTTTGTTAAATGAAGTACACATAGTGCATTCTCTGACTTACTAATATACATACAAAACCTCAATCAGACCAAAGCCTCAATCAGACATAACGGATGAATTCAATCTTCTGATTCAGCCTGCTGATGAAAAGCAGTGGCAAACAAAAACCAGCCCGCCTTCAACAAACAGTTACAATGTTTATGTAAATCTACTTAAGACTGTCTTATTTACGACCTTCACAAAATTCTTGGAATGAATTATTTCTGTGATTCACTATACATACAACCAAAAAAAAAAACCAACCACAAATTAAGACATTTCAAAGAGTGTATGGGTGAAACAGAATGAATTTCCTATCTTTCCACCGGAAAATGATGCTTGAAAATTAAATTAGTCACAGGGCACGTAATATATAATGTTTCTAGATTCTAGAATACCATTTGATATAAATCATCTTTCTGAGTATGAATTATAGAATAAACTATTGGGGGGGGGGGGCGTAATTAAATTAATAATCAAAATTTTTATGCTTATTTTTTGCAACTTATACATCATATTACCCATCGCACAATAAATAACTGAAATAAATAAGACTGTTGAAAAGTAATATGTCTGTGAGAACATAAGAAAAAAGAAAATTATAAACAATATCTCAAGCTGTTTCTATAGAGCATTTCACACCAAGACATTTTTTTTTACTCTCATACGAGCACTGCAGGTATCAAAGAGAAAACATTCTTTTCATTTCTGATAACAAGTATGTTTACATGGGCAATGCAATGCTTCTTCCGATGGCAAAAAAACCCTCCCCTGTAAGATGGGGAGGAAAGTCTATCATAATGGTCATCAATCACATGTGTCATTCACCTGCAAAGTTTCTCCTGATAAAAAGAGGGGGATTTTGCAATACCATTTCCGCTTACCACAATAAGCAGGATAGAGAGAAACACATCATATTCTCTCTGATGTGAATTGTATTGAATGACATGAAATTCAAATTCATATTCTACTGAAATTTTATTTCAAAATGGAATTTAATTCATCATGAAGTGAGTAGCATATTTAATCAATGCACTATTTTTGGATTTATTCAGTCTTGTTTCACTTTAGTTGGATATATATAAACGGTACCATTTCATGGATTGAAATTTATCTCAACTGAAAATGCATGAAGTTTCTACAATTGTATGGTGGATTGGTTTCTGTGTAATGACAAAGCAGGTTTGGTCAATTGCCAATGTTATTGGTCAGGATTGTGTAGTGAGCTTGACCATACCCAGAAATAGCATTAAAAGCAGCTGTAATGCAGACGAGGGGACTCTCAGGAAAATGCAAGCTCTAGAAGCCAAGCTTTCGCGTCTGTACACTGCAGTCAGAGGGCTGGAAGTTCGAATGCCTCAAATTGCATCACATCAGGGAAAGAATGAAGAGACAATGAATAGGTTAGAGTTTAATTTGGCACAGTCAGCCACATACGTCAAAAAGTTAGAGGACAAAATTCTACAACTAGAATCTAGACTTCCAAAAACTAGGGGAGGGGAAAATATTGTCATGCCCCAGCGCTCAAATTCACTTGATTCTCTTTTGGATCCAGTCCGACCTTTATTAGCAGTTGAACTGGAAAAATTCAAAGATGAATGGATGAAGAATCTTGCTGAAAATATAGTTCCTGTCATACTGAATCCAGAAAACAAATTAGGTCTTGATTTTAAAGAAAGACTTCTTCAGAATTTAAAGGCACACATTACAACAAATATAAGGAGTCCCTCAGAAACAATTGAATCTTCCAGTGAAATAGAGGATGATGATGAAATCACCAACTCAACAAAAGAAGAACTAAAGGCTAATGAATTCATGATTGTTACTAAACCAACTAAAATATTTGAGAACACATCTAAGAATCCTTGGGACAGCCATGCCTTGGATATGCTAGCTCGAACATTAAAAAATGTCAGCTTTGATTTAAATGCTACATCTTTAGAGGCTGAGACCAATGAATTTGTAGAAACCAGAAATTCCTTAGACTCATCATCTATTCTAAACAATGAAAATGTGATCAAGTTTTTATCATTTGTGAAAAATCAAGTTTCAAATGAGATGGAGGTAAAAATATCTGAAATTGAAAGAAAATACCAAAATATAAGCAACATTCTACATGCTGGTAAAAGTTTGAAGAATAACATTTCAGATTTCTTAAAAAATGATCAAAATCACAAAATGATCATACAGAAAAATATTTCTGACATCAGAGAAGAATACAGTGACCTTGATATCAAAATCCAGCAAGCAGGTGATGATTTGTCAACGACATTAGAAAAACGTGCAAATTTAATGATTGAATCCAAAATAACTTCGTTTGAAAATTTATTTTCTCAAAAACTTCAGAATGAAATTTTGCACATGGATGGCAAAATCTACTCTCTGAGCAGACGAGTAAATATGACCTCAAACCTAGTGAACATTTTCCAAGAATCTCTGGCCAAGTACCGCAATCAGAGCCAAAGAGACATCAGTCAACTGCAAAGGAAAGTGGCTGAGCTAAGCCTAGTGTTAAAAGACTATACCAAAGATGACAGCGAAGTTCTCAGAGAGAGGCTACGATACCTAGAGGAAGAAATTCAGGCAGTTGCCGATTCACAGTTGTTTATGGAACAAGGAATTGACAAATTCAAATCCAGCTTCACCGATAACTACAGACGTGCCCAAAACGAAATTCAAAACTTAAACAGACAATTGCAGGCTGTAGAGTATGAAGTGGGTGGAATTGACCAACTGAAAGTGTCGTTAGGAAATCAAGACACCGTGTTAAATACTACTGTTGATAAAGTTAACAAATTTAATAGCAAACTCAATGACATACAAAAAACTTTCACTGAATTCACAGTTGAAGTTATGAGTGAAAACCAATGGGTTCCATACAATTTCTCTCACTCCTCCATCAGAAATGACTGCGAAGGAGGAAAAAAATATATCAGGAAAAATTACTTTGCATCTTTGGTTGTCAAGTTCGTTGGGGTGCAACTGTGTACCAACACTCGATATAAGATATTCCTGGGGCCTAGTAAAGTAGGGAAATTCTATGACATTGGTGACAGGGTGGGGCGAGGCGAGGACCATTGTCAGTTTGTCGGGGCCACTACCCCAGACAACAGCACCAAAGCTTACAAAGTGGACAGGAGGCTACTGTTCTATACCACAAAGGGTAAGCATAGTCTTCATGTAATGTATCCGTCATTAGAAATATAGATTTCTATAAAACCTTTCCATGGAGTAAGATTTAAGCATGTATTTAAAATTCAAATGCTGATATCATTATTTACAATTCATGAATTTCAACACTACATTACATAAAATGGTACTTTTAAAAACTTCTACAAGAGACATATAACTTCCAGATATGGGTCATTGAAAAAGTAAAATAATACAAGAAATATAATTTGGAACATTCTTTCAATTTACTTCTCTACAAAGCAACGCAAGCATAGCATCCCCTCACAACACAAGATTTCCAGGCAATAGTCAATAGCGACCTTACTCTTTGACCCTTGACCTTGAAAATCAATTAGGGCCTTATCCTCTCTCCATGGGTAACATTTATGGAAGGTTGATGATCCTCTCATGAATGCTGTGTCTTTGATCTTGTTCACAAGATTTTTAGCAAAGCCAATAGTGACCTTGACCTTTGATCAATCATTAGTGGTTCATCCTCTCTCCATGGGCAACATTGATGAATGCTGTGTCTTCTATCTTGTTTACAAGGTTCCAGACACACATCCGCACAGCAGTAATATCATATCTCCTCCGCAACTATTTGCAAGGAGATAATAAAATCAACACCACAAGGAATTAAACCCATGTGACTAATGTACAAGAAAAACCCTACCTGCAAAATCATGCAACAGATTACACCAGATAATTAACATTATATTGTTAATCTACATGACATTCTTAACATTTAGATTGTACATGTATATTTCAGGATACATACGAGAACACTGGAATGACGAACCAGAATTTGGAGCAATTTCCATTCTTCGACCTACATCATCTTTCTACGAGTGTGGCCTATCAATACCTTAGCTATTGCGACTGCTAATGTTAAAAAAAACTCTTAACATCCAGCGTTTACGTGAAAATGTTACATGTTCCCTAAGAAAACAAGGGGAAAATATGTCAAAAAATACATGCCTTAATGGATAATAACCTTGAATATGAAAACTCAAATCAATGCTATTTGTTCCATTTTTTTTTTAGTTGGACATTTGTAACTGTTATTATTATGCAATAATATACATTGTAATGAACATTTCTGTGAAATGAACTTCTCGTCTTTTACATGGAAAGCTGAAAGTTTAAGAACAAAAAACTTTGTTGCAGCCTTAAAAATCATCTTTGTATATACAATGTGTGTACGTGTAAATAATTTATTGTTATATTGTCTATGAATTCAATACATTAAATTTTATTTTCATCAGTTTCCTCATATACAAAAAAGCCAACATGTTTCTGATGTGCATGCCACCACATGATTTAGTTTCTTATACATTTATCAACATTTTGTCATGAGCAAAGCCTTTTATATTTTGATGACAACCTCTAGACATGTTCATAACTTCTGTAATATTTTTAGAAGTTCACCTCGAGATTCAAACCAAAACATTGGAGGTACTGCTTTTATCTAGCCTCAAAGGGATATTTCGCTTTACACGCTGTCAAATCTTATAAGTAGCATGCCCCCCATCCAATGCTTAAACTGGTTTGATGAAAGTTGCAATGATTTTTACATGGGCGGACATACTCGTGTTGTTTTACGAATACAGCACTTTGTTCAATTTATTCACACACATGCTTGTCAAGAGAAAATCTTCTCTAGCAATCATTTAGGGCCTTTTTTAAAAATATACTGTGTTAGTACTTGCCATCTCACATAACACTGTTTAATGATTTTACATTGGGCATCAATGTAGATACCAATTTCTTTTTACATCATAAAATCTGAACCATTTTCTCAGAAATCTAGTTGATAAAGACAATCTTAATGGAGAGAGCACTAGCTTTTACTGCTCTATTATCAACAAAATTCAAAGAGACAATGATACATGTATAAGCAATGTTGGTTTGGGGTTGGTTTTTTTTTTTGGGGGGGGGGGGGTCAAAGTTAATAGCTGTGGATCCTCCAAACTTCACACCATAAGATTTTTTTAAAGGGAATACCATTAGTCAGGAAATAGACTTCAAAAACGTTTAGACTCCCAGTCTGACAACTAATGGCTTACTGCCCTAACAGTATATAGATATATAGAGATCTCAGGAATGAATGTTCTGTACTGACCTTGTCCAAATACCAGCCTGGCCCAAAGCCAGTGTTGTCATGTCCAATTCGTATCCTTGTAATACGGCCAAGGCATGGACACTTAACCAAAAACTCATCTTTGCTGATGAAAAAAAAAACAGTAACGTCATGAGGATATGAAAAATCCACAACAATTACAATTGCATAATATATATACATAATATACATAGGTATACTGCAACTGCAGAAACTGAAAACACAGGAAATAATTTGCTACATTCAAGATCAAATTTCAAAATTTCAAACCACAGAAAATACCATTATGTGGTATTAAATCTTTTAATCTAAACCATAGATTAGACCGCAAACAGACTTTACATAAACTCACCAGTTTCTCTCAAAATTGTTTTTTGTATTGTCCAGTTTCACTTCTCCTGAATCTCCATTTTCTCCAAAGATATTGACGATGACGTTAGCATCTGTTCCTGCACCTCTCTTGTCCCCAGTGTAAACCGTCACCTTATATTTGCTGTCTGTTGTAAACGAAATAAGAAGACAGAATCTTTAAATCAATTACAGAAATAAAAAGAGAAAGAGTCTTTATTTTAATTACAGAAATAAGAATTAAAATCTGATGCAAACAAAGAATAGTTGTATGTCTTGCACAAATAATCTTGAAATGTACTTTCATGCCGCAATTAGAATTATCTATGTATAAAACTGTCTAAAAACTTGTATCAGAATGCCAAAATTTAGATCAATAAATGCGTGTTCCATTAAACAGCTCCTCGTACCTTTCCTGATGGCGAATGGGTCCTTGCTACCAATGAGGTATCTGGAAATCGCTCCGTCTCCTTCGTCTCTGGCCAGCCACATACCACAGGGGAAGTAGTACTTCCACTTGGTGTTGTTTAAGTCGGTTATCACGACCTTAAAAATCAAAATATTTCTGTTAACTTTGTGACAACTCAATTAGAAAATCTCATATCTCTACGTTCTCCAGATTTCCCCATATGGAACTCCAGCTGTAAAAATCGTTTCTCTTTCAAATTGATTTACTGTTATTTGAACTACCAGCATCTAGTCTAATGGATATCTTTATCAATATTTCAATTCAATAAACACAGTCGAACTTCGGTATCTCGAACACTGATATTTCAAATACCATGGCTATGTCTAAATGACTCAGAAGTTCCAACCACTAATTCTTAGAGTATTTTACCCTCGATATCTCGAATCCTCGGATATCTCTCAGTTTTTTCTCAGTCCCATCGAGTTCGAAATAACGATGTTCAACTGTATTGGATAATTTCATTATATGAATTTCAACTCACCCTTTCCAGATACCACCCAGCCCCAATTCCTGTATTGTCATGTTCAATTCTGATTTTCTTCATAGGGCCCACACAATTAGCCCTAATTTTAAAAGTGTCACTAGAGTTTTGTCTAAAGTTAGTCCGTGTAAAGTCTTTGAGGTGGATTTTGGGGGTGACCCCTGTGCGACCTTCGATGGAGATGTACACATTGGCATTTGTTGAGGCTCCAGGTTTGTCTCCAGTCACTGTTACAATCTCATAATCTGTAAATTAAATTACCAGAGTACTAGTATCTAGAATACTATTTCACAATTCTGACCATGCATGAGCTCATTATCTTCATCTAGATTTCATTTTAAAATGTGTTTCATGTTTCCACTGTCAGATCTTGTAATATATAAAATCACAGAAAAAAAATTGCGCTAGTTTTCTTTTTCCTCTGCACAGAATAACTCTTTGTGAATATAATTTTTTTGTTTGTTTATTTCAATGATAAATGAATATCATGAAAAATTTCAAAGCATTCATATCAAATAATTTCCCCCAAAAAGATTATTACTGAAAGCAAGAAATATATTGCATAACACTCATTTTCATAAAAATGTCTCTCAAAAAATTTGGAAACTCCATTCACCTCCATCCCCCAAACCATTTTAAATTGTACCAAATATTGAAAATTTTTTTTAGATGCTTGCACACTGCTCCAAGTCATTGTTATGTACACTGTGATAAATATCTACTGTGTGTTAACAGCTAAGGTTTTCATTAGGGTCTTAATTCATATTATCCAAACTTTTGCAGGCCAGTTACTAAATAACAGTATTCAAAATAGTTAAGTTTGCTGAAAATGTGTAGCTATGAACACATTATAAGCATAACACCACTGTTATGATGTAATACTTTGGACCTGCTGATCATGAGAAACTATAACCTTTAGTTTTCGTGGCCCAGGGTAAGTTATGGTTTATTCCTAAGCAAATGTTTCCAAAGATACTTTTAAGTGGTAACACATTTTAACGATGCTTCATCCAACAATGGAATAGATGTTATTGTTTTGAACAATCAAAAAATCCCTTTTATCTGAACAATAGTTTATGTCTGGTTCTAGACCCCCAAAAAATTAAACCTCTAAAATTAACTAACAGATGACAGAAACCAGAAAGGCAGATGGAAAATGGCCACTTCAATAGAAAAGCTTATAAATAAATGTCTGTAGCTCAAGTAAATGGAAAAATCAACTAGTGATATACAAGTTACCTCCCTTCAAAACACAATATTAACCTGTTTTTGATGAGACATTTGGAAATAACTCCCTAGTTGTCTGTTGATCTCCATGATGCAGGGAGAGCCAATTGTTACAGACAAAAGTCCAGCTTTTCTTCCTCTTTACATTAGTGATTTCTACTTCCTGTAGAAACCACGCTTGTTCTTTCTGTATTCCATCAGTCTACAACACAAAACATGTTAAAAATTTAGATTTAATTTGTTTACTTTTATTGATGTTCACTATCCAACAATCCTCCTTGGATCCTATAGAGCTATGTCCGTGTCTCAAAATATTCTTAACTTATGATTTCATATTCTAATGCAAAACCTGATTTTCAACATACTAAATTCAAAATGTGCACAATAATTAATGATTTGTTTTTTTCATTGTCAATCGTGAAGCAACTCTAATTAATTGAAAATTTCAATGCAATTTCTACAGTGCTTTTACCTCAACAATTATAGACTTGACATCTCCAATTTCTGGGCCACGGATTTTGAATAAATGAGTACTGCCTTTAGCGAATCGGAAAGCAACTTTACTGTTCTTCTTCACTGATCCTGCCTTTTTACTGAGCCTCGTTTTAGGAATTTTACCCTTGAGTCCTTTCACTGTCAGAAAAACCTAGAATGGTACATGAATCTATTGTTAGATTTACAAACCTTCATAGTTGTCTATTTTCTACATTGAACCCTAACATAAAAAATCACAAGCATAACACTCCAATTAACTAACTAAAAATAATTCTGGGATTTTTTTTTCTCTTTGATAATACTAGATGATTAGTGTGCAGTCATTTTTCCAAAGTAATTGCACAATACAAATTTTATTTAAAACATTCTCTAGCAACAGCTATAAGATTGCTATGAACAATAAAAAAAATTCCAGTTTATTTAGCAATCTTTCAGAAACATTTCCTATTCTTTGCACAAATTAAAGACTAGTGCAATTTCGCAAATTGTGAACAAAAGTCCAAGACTTTTGTTGCTTTGTGACAAATTTCACCAGACCTTTGCATCTGTTCCAGCAGCTTTTTTGTCAGCTGTTACAATGGCTATTTTGTACAGCACGTCCTCTTCATGTTTTTTCTTAATTCTTGTTACTGAGGAAGCACTTGATGGGCGAGAATGAGCTGAATGGGGACGCTTCTGGGGGGAAAAAAAGAGGAAAGTTTATTAAGGTAATTTTATGAATGAAAAATAACTTTTTCATTGCAATGTAAGTTAAACTGTTTGCAATACATACATTGTAATTGTCATAACATGAGATCAAAGGGCTACTTCATTTACATGTACATTTCCTCATGCAAAATATTAAATCTGAGCTATGGCCAGAACTTAGCCAATAGAACTCAGGTGATAGAGCTAAAAATTATAGCTTGATTGTTGATTATTTTAAATATATCTTCAAAATATAAAATTCATTTTTTACTTGATGTAGGAAAAAATTTCCTGCTTTAAAAATCAAACACATTGGAGAGTATAAGCCCTCAAATCAAGAGATTTTGTTGGATACTAAAAACCTTGCCCTGAAGGATCTACTACCAATGCATGGATAGCTCAGTTCATAAAAATCATGACTAGGTCTACTGGCATACTGGAAATTTTACAGCATCAGTCTACTTCAATATTTACATAAAAATAATCACTCACCCTTCTAGCTGCCCTCTGTATCTGTCCAAATCTTCTCTCAAAGTACTCATATAGATGAGGGTCATTCATAGGATGATAGGGTGGGAGGGGCATGCTGGACCGGATTTCATTGTTCATACTGTATACTGATTCTAACCTCTTGGCTGTAAAATGAAAATATATATTAATATACTGAATGTAATTCCTTATGAAAAGAAATATTACTTACATAAAGTTTGAATTACAGAGAGGGAGGGATGGGGAGGGGAATTATATGAAACTGTTTTTGAAACTTCAGATTACACTGTGCAGTGCACTGCAAAGTCAGGATGCTTTAGGAAAATTAAATTGAACCATTTACAAAGTACTTACACATGTAGGGAGTCTGTCGGTGCTCCGGTGGATGGACTTTGTGGTAGCTTCTTGGCATGGTCGACCTGGGTTCCTGATAACTCGCACCCCTCCATGGGTCCGAAAAATTACCAGTGGTAATGCGTCTTGCTGGAGCTGTCAATAATGAGATATTCTATATAATTTACCACAACACAGTCCTGATATCACGTCAAGTTAAATTTGAGTCTGCGCAAAATTAGGATGCATAAAATACAAAATTAACATTTTACTAGTTTGTAAACATAAACAAGGCTCGAGTCTTGTCTACATAAAGTTAAGGCTAAAATATTGCTCTTATCCTTGCATTATTTACGAAGGTTCAAATTTTGGTTGTCAACTTTAAATGAGGTATATTTCTAATATTTATCATCAAAATTGACACCCCTCACTCATGTGAATCAGCCCCTTTAAGTTTTTGAGATATAACTTCGATATGACAAAATTATTAGTTACTGCCTCTAAACAGAAATCATTATGTGCATCATGCAAAAAAATTATCATAACCTTGGTTGTGGCTCAAATCATAAATTGGTATTACCAGCTATTAAAATGTCCTTTGCTCATATCACAAAACCATAAATATTATGATAATAAGCGGTCTCAGTTACCTGAATAAGGTCTTTCCCTAGGCTTTCCACTGCGTCATGAGAGGTTTGGGACCATATCTAATGTGACTGCTAAGTGGGGCATTTGGCCCCGCCATGCACATTTTGACAGCTTCAGAATTCGTAAAAGGTTGCTGCATTTTCTTATTTGCTTTGGGTCTGAAAATAGAATACAAAGAGTGTTTTACCTATACACATTGTTGGTTGATTTAACTGCTGCTTTCATTAATAATTTACTTTTAGAGATAGTTTCTGATTATATTATTGACCTATGATGCTCTAATCATGCAATAACGTATTTAATATTTGGTGATGTAACACCATATATAGCTCGTAAGTACAAAGTGAATAGAATTTATATCAAATGTTATATTATCCAATTAGCTTTTATGTTCATTGATGCAAAGCTGTGTTTAATATTGATTTTTCAAAACAGAATGTCATTTCTAAATATAGACTCATACAAACATTATGTATATGTAATCAAAAGCTTATTACGGTAAACATGTTCTGCCTATCTATGATAGTATAATATTTCATATTTTTTTCTATCTTATACGAATACATATATTCAGCATTCAAAGAAAGTTTGCTGAGTAAGTAGGTAATAATTAATTCAGCTCTTCTAGGTCATACAAATTTCATTCAATATGATAAACTGCACAGGAACTGCAAATATTCTTATGTGTATATATATGTATGACCTTTTCAAGTCAAAGGAAAACTTCCTAAAAATCAAACAAACAAAAATTGCTAAACTGCTCTAACAATTTTATTGGGCGAAAATTTAGAAATTAAAAAAATTAAAGAATTGGACAATAATTGGATTGAACCATATTTGATAGCAAAATGTTCAACTGTATAACAATTAGCGGAGAGATTATTATTTGAAGTTTTCAAGTGCCTAAATAAGAAAAAGAAAAAATCTGCTTTCAAGAGAGTTCTAAAAGTCGGTACGCCGGTGCGAAATTACTGCACTGTAGCAAGGGACAGAATGTTACAGGGTACATACACGAATATTCCTTTTTAAAAAACATTACATAAATCAAATATAAAAACTGAATAAACAAACTGATTTAAAATTTGTAACGAAACTCAGAAAACCAAGCATTCACTCACCGGCCTTATGAAGAACAGAACAGGTGGTTTTGTATTTTCACGCTCCTCTTGGTAATTAAAAATACCCTAACACTTGCTAATTAGCTGTACTCAATATTTCCATTTTATATCAAGTGTTTATGTATTAAGTTCCATCCTAATCAGCACGTGGAATCAATAATTAAAACATTATAGATTATGAGTTTACACTTGTTTTCATCGTTGCCACACATGTTGGAGCATGCGCAGTGTCGCAAAAACATCAAGTCGTACAACAAATCATTCGAGTGTTTCTCAGCAACAGGTGTAATATTGCTATAAATTTCAGGTAATAAAGAATAACTTAACACAAGTTACCGCTTCACCTTTAACATATTGAAGGGTGTAAGACATAGCTGAGAAAATTGTAAATTAACTTGACATTTGATCTAATTTAGCAAAAAAAAAAAATTGGACCGAGTAAAAGTTGTAACCCGGGCCCGGGTCCGGGTCCAAAAAGCCGGGTCCAAAAAGCCGGGTCCAAATTCAATAATACTTGTCGTGGCTTCATTTATTCATTGTTTCAACAATTTATGGTGAAAATTGTGTAAAAGTGGATATTAAATTATTTTTAAATAAAAAATAACGAAAAAATATTTTAAAGTCTAAATCAGCCACGATTTTTTACATGTTCGGGAGTAAAAGTTGTAACCCGGGTCCGGACCAGGATTACAAAAATGGCCATAAATTAATAATTAAGGATACAATAATAATGAAATATGAATTTTTTTTAACAGTTATTGACAAGGAAAGTTAACCTTCCGCTTTATTACAATATTTGTTAAAAACTGCGTTATAAGGCCTAAATTAAAATTGTGTTTGTTTGCGGTTTCCCGACCGACCCAGTAAATTCGTTCCGACTGAAAATCTTTTATTTGTATTTACCAGGTGAATTTTTTTTATTCATTTCTGTTGCGACGACCGAAAATCTTATTTCTGCATTTACCGCTCAAAACTTTTTATCAAAATTCTGATTTTTTTCTCTAAGTATCCTAGTTTTCTACTTGTCCCCACGCAGCTCGGAGCTGAGACACTTCCAAATACCGCATACATGTACATATATACCAATCGTCAGCGACTATAAAAACGTGCTTATCATCAAAAGTATCATTTTAATATAAAATGCATATAAGGTTTCATAAGTTAATGAATTGATATTGCATTTAGGTACGAAATTGTAGCATAAGGGGGAGGAGGTTGAAGGAAATCGTAAAAATATGGAAAAGTTCATATATCTTTACCGGACAAAAAAAACCATGCATTCAGACCCAACACAACTTGTCCGATACAGAGATAATGATTGAGAATCGGTTATGAATTAAAACCAGATCAAGTCGCTGCACTTCGTGCAATTTAAGATGCATTATATACATGTATGCCTAATACCAACTGGTATAGAAATAAGATACGCAGAATAAATATTTGCTCCAGAAAACGCAATCACCATGGCGATAATGATCAAACGTTCAGTGAAAGAATTGCACATAATCATGTTTATTTTTCATTTTTATTCGTTTTATTAGTAAACTATGTAGATATTCAGATTTGTGGGACGATACTAATCCCCCCCCCCAAACGATAGTTACATATTCCGTTAAAACATGAACCATTTTTTACGAGAGAGGAAGAGAGAGAGAGAGAGAAGAGAGAGAGAGAGAGAGAGAGAGAGAGAGAGAGAGAGAGAGAGAGAGAGAAAACATGAATCATTTTTAAACGAGAGAGAGAGAGAGAGAGAGAGAGAGAGAGAGAGAGAGAGGAGAGAGAGAGAGAGAGAACATTAAATATGTTTGAGGAAAACCCTACACACACACACACACACTGTTCACATGAAAGAAGAAGAGAAAACGCAATGTTTGTTTGGTAGACAAAACGTATATCGTTCACAGACCCAGTCCGTACTGTCTCAATCACAACGACGGCCTTGCTTCAATGACCACTCATCTTGATTGTTGAAATGGTCGAATGACACACTGAATCGGTCCGAACGTAGGGATATGCAACCGAAAATTTTTTTAACTCCCAAAGGTATTGTAAAGATATTCAACAAGCCCGCACTTTGCTAGCAACTGTAAATACAAGCACGTGGAAAGTGGTCAATAAACACCGGGATGATCATGCATGAATTCAGCCATAGAAAATACCCGTAAGTATACCGAAATAAGATTCTTTATCGAAATAAGTGCATGACAAAATCCGCAGAGGCAAACACTAATCTATTTTTACCGTGCCTGTAAGTATACTTATATTTATACCTCTTTTTCATGTTGAATATTAAGTTACCGTTTGTTTTAAAGAAATTTATATTTACCGCTTATTCAGCAAGTGGGAAATACGATAAATAAATAATATATCTATTTCCTGACTGAATGTACCCACCGACTTTTTTTTTCATATGGGTACTAGTAGTTTAGAGTTTTATGGGCCGACCAGTTTTAGATAAATATGACATGCAAGCAATTGACACGAAGAAAATACACTTTTTTCCTTCAAAGATAATATTTTTTATACACATGTTCAATTGATTTGCACGTACTAGTAATTAAATTTACTATATATTAGGCATACAACTGCCGTGATAATTTACACGAGTGTTGCGACGTCAAAAAACGGTCATTGTGACAGAAAAATTAAGTGTTATTGTTTGTGCGTACTCCCCCCCCCCTTCCATTTTCTACGTTTGAATTGCTCACAAAACACAATAATATACGATATATTTGCAAGTTTAAAGATACAAAAACAAGTACATATGTATATATATTATATATGTACATGTATATGCATCTACAAAAGCAGTAGAAACAAAACATATCATTATCAAATAAAATAAAATATTTCATCGACCTACCTACCCAGAGAAAAATAAGGGCCTACTGAAGTTATTTTTTGGCTTAGAAAAATAAAATTTTTACCTACCTACCGACCCTACCTCTGAAAATCGGTCGGAAAAGGGCAAACAAACATTTTTTTAATTTAAGCCTAAAGGCAATCTTTTTTTTTTTTTTTAATTAAATGTTATGATATAAAATGTAAATTTCAAAATTTCAGCAGGTAACCCAGATGTTCATAGGTAAGTTATTTGTAAAACATATTGATTATTCTAATTTATCGTGTTAAACTATTTACCATGATTTGAATTTGATTCAATTGATGCCATTGAATAATTAATTAAACCAATAAAAGGCCATACAAACAACTAGGCTGAAATGTTTAGACTGGGAGTATGTACAATGGCAAAGCCATTGGTCAAATCATTCTGGCAATATTAAGTATTGAATAAATGGAAAAGATAATATTACTTTCGACGTGTGATTTGATGCGTGATCACCTATTAAGATGCATAGAAAACAAGACATTTACAGTTTTTCCTAAATCAAAGACACCGCCAAAAGCCTAAGTTTAGCTAGAAAAAA
Organism: Ostrea lurida; assembly: GCA_903981925.1. Lineage (NCBI taxonomy): Eukaryota > Metazoa > Mollusca > Bivalvia > Ostreida > Ostreidae > Ostrea > Ostrea lurida. The sequence continues at coordinate 53,995 of CAJDSM010018752.1, forward strand.
CGCAGTGAACTTTTTTATTCAAAAGGAATGCAGTGACTTTCCGGATTTGTTCGATGACATGGTATTTTGTGAAATGTTCAGCATGGTTTCATTATTGCTGTGCCAACAGCCGCATGACACATTTTCTGGAAGCTCTCCTTTACCTGCCAGAACTGCTTGAACACATGAACAATTTATAATTGCACTAACTGAACTTTTAATTCACGTGAAACAACATTGAAATTTGAATATTTCGTATATTGTATGACATTCATTAAGATCTATATTCCTGTATGTATTGTTCATTGCTGTGATATTGGTACTAAATGAACTTTTAATATATTAGAAATTAAAAAACATAACTTTCATGGTCGTGAATTATTCATTTATTTACATTTCAATGTATTTTGTATCCTTAATTATTTATTTATGGCCATTTTTGTAATCCTGGCCCTGACCCGGGTTACAACTTTTACTCCCGAACATGTAAAAATCGTGGCTGATTTAGACTTTAAAATATTTTTTTCGTTATTTTTTATTTAAAATATAATTTAATATCCACTTTTACACATTTTCACCATAAATTGTTGGAAACAATGAATAAATGAAGCCACGACGAGTAATTATTGAATTTGGACCCGGCTTTTTGGACCCGGACCCGGCCCGGGTTACAACTTTTACTCGGTGCCAAAAAATTAACTTACTCCATAGGATTTATAGATTCTCAGGATATTGAGTGGGCAATATCTTCCTAGGCTCAGTAATATTTAAATTTTGACTTTGTAAACTCAAAAGGTCATGCATCTACTCCTTAGCACATGCAAGGCTTGTGGAAAATAATAGAAATAAGAGTTGATCGGCCTCTATAAAGTCTCGACATACATCTTTTAAATAAACTGGCCCCCAGTACAAGTAGTCAAGCACAGGCGTTCTCATGTGATATCTAAATTGACTCTTCAACTTTGATCTTGTAATCTCAAAATCAATAGAACGTGCCATCTGCTTTTGAGGAGAACCTCCATGCAGTGTACTATATAGGTTTGCTGTCTGTCAAGTTCAAAGTGGATTGACAGCTTTGATCTTAATTGTGACCTCAAAATCAATAGGCCCGGGTCGATCATCTAGGTATATAGTCTCTTAGCAAGTTTGGTAATTATAATTATCAAGTAAACTAAGGGTTCTTTAGATATTGAGTGGACAAGACTTGCATGCATGGTCAACAGACTGACTCTGGTAGGTGCAAAACAATGTATGGCATATGTTCCCTAGCTTGCAGATCTTTTTGAAAAATGTGCAGTCAAGCCTTAGGGTATATGAACTGCAATACCTCACACCAAAATTGAAGTTCATGGAGCGCATTACTTTGATGTATGATTGTCGACAACTGGAATGGATGCATGTACGTATTGTCATGTACATCACTTAATATAAATTAATTCACATATATAGGCATCCCTTGTTGACAGGTCACACCCACTATGAGCCCTTATAATATCTTGATCAAGTATATGACAGAGTAAATCTGTAGTCAAAATCAGTGTATAAAGAATGGCCTATTAATTGGTATGAAACGCGTCCAATGTATTAAGCATGGCATGCAACATTTGATCGAATGGTAGGATTATAATTGCAAACTAAATCATTATAACAATCATAGAATTTTTGAAATGATTGATGCCTCTAAACATGGCATACTGTTGAAACCCCTGCAATAACAAATTGTTGTCAGTAGCTGCCTCAAAATCCTGATCATATGTAGAACAAACTCTTGTATATCGAATCAGTTGACTCAGATCGAGACATCACACCATATGCAGATGATAATGTTGCTACATAAATATGGAAAGCTGACGGAGAAGCTAAAATCGTCCCATTTGTGATAAAGTTAATGTTGCATAATTAGTTTGCCATTAATGTCTGTTCATTAAAATACCGAAGTAGGAAACGGATGTGGAAGACTCTGTGGTGTCTTCAATGGGATATATCAAATCGAAGTATGAATGAAACACTGATATATCTAAAAGTTGCATTTAAAAGCCACTGACAGATAGACCTGCAGAAACTTTTGGCTAAATTTCGATTCATAAGAATATAAACACAGATCAGCTAACAAAGTAGATAATATAAGGCAATGTCAGATATCGTTATAAACAATGTAAAAAGTTAAGAAAGTTAAAATTCTTATCAAATGGACAAAATTTGTCAAATCAGACCATGTGAAAGAGTTTTAAATGATAAAGTATCTATATATATTTCTTTATTCATTATTCTCTTCTGGGAGAAGGGAGTGGAATCCCATTTACTTTTGGACATTTTGTGCTCTTTATGGTTAAACTGGCCTAGCTGGTAGTTTTCAAGATTTTCTACATGTAAAATTATCAACTTCCCTTCGAAAAGAGCATGTTTCATCATTTGAACATTTATCTAATTAGAATTCTCTTCGCTCAAGGATATAATTGCATGCTAAGTTTGATTGAAATTGGTCCAGTAGTTTAAAGAATGTAATTACCGGTAATTAAATGGCAATCTGGGAGAGGTAGCAGTAAATCATCACAAGTGGCCATCAGATAGCCGAGTAGTTGGTAGAGCACCTGACAAGAGATTCACAAGACTGGGTTCAAATCCTGCTCTGGTCTGTTGCATTTCCTCCCTTCCTGTTAGATTTGGTGCCATAGACCAGCCCCTGGTACTGACAGCTGAAAATGTCTGCTGTCAATATCCTGGGTTGATGCTTTCATAAGGCCTAAAGACCGACAGGGAGGACTGTGGCCCTCAGACAAAATCAATCACTGATGGCCAGATCACTCTGTTGGTAAAGCACCGGGTTATAGATTCAGGGAGCCCAGGTTCGAATCAAAATCTGATCCATAGCATTTAATTCTTTATTTCTGTTATGTTGACAGCAACATCTAATTTTTATACGCCCGCATAAAAAGTGGGTGTATTATGCTATACCGCTGTCGTCTGTTCATCTGTCCCTTTAATATTCACTTGTCTTTGCAACTCCTCCTAAACCC